>CABFWB010010229.1:0-10001 GCA_902151455.1 Timema bartmani | reverse complement strand
AAACTCTATGTTTGTTATGAAGCAATATTTTATTCATTTTAACCAAAAATATGTTTTGATATAAAATCTGCAAAAACATTGGCCTTTTCTCGCGTCCCCAACATCTCCACCTTAATTTTGGCGATGTCGTTTGTAGACAAGAAAAACTTGTTTTAATGTTCATTCCTATTTGTATGTTGTTTTTATTTTAATTGAGATTCCCACACTCTTGGCTCAAAAATATCCAATATCGTCTTGAATATTTTTCCTGTGACGGGGAGGTCTGAGCTCGATTACGGGCTGCGTGAACTGGGATGATTTTCTCTAAATCATGGGCTTTTAGCCGCGGGTATCTATACCGATTGGGGTTAAGGGAATCAATTTATGAACAGCCAAAATATCACTAGTAGCAAGGTTGTATATTTTTGATTTGCAGTTTTTTCTATCAATAAATATGATTAAATCGTTTTGATTTTCTTTCAGGGGTTCTGTTCATAGCTATCCATGTGTAAATTAAAACCAAGTTATTCACATATTTTTAGGTCATGCTGGTACCTAATAGGAGTGGTGATGAATGATGATGAATTCGACAGTTTGGCGAAGGTTGTATAAGGATATATTGGTCATGGGGGTCTGTAATCGTATACAAGGTTCAGAACCCCTGCTCTAAATGATTTCCCCTTGCAAATTCGGGTAACTTACCTCTCAATTATACCTTACTCGTACTTACCTCCCTAGTTTAAATATGAGGATAACCCGAGTTGGTAGTAATATGTGGTGCATAAAACAAATATATGAGAAAAAAAAATTACGAATTCTGTGGACTGAATTGTCACCTATCAAAATTATAAATGGTGATTCCCCATAAGCTAACATTTGAATTGAGGGGAGAAGGGAGAGTTATATAGGTTACAAGGGGGATCTTTTTCGTGACTAAAAAAAATGACCTTTCCGTGAGAGGTTTAGGATGTCGTGATGTACCCCATGTCTTGTTTTGTATCACTAATAACAATTCGGTTTCTACGAACAGTCGTAATCCATAAATATAGATAGTAGTAGCGAAGGTATAGGTTAGCTTCAAGACTACTGTCAGAGCGGTGAAACCCGCGTGATTTGTAGACGGGAAGGTTCGTATGAAAATGTTGGTAGTGCCGTGCTGTTTACCGCCAGGATATTTTTAACTTCGGGGAGGTCATGACGCGATCAGTCACGTGATCCAAAAGTCCAATCGCTGAGGAAACCGGCAAAAATAATAATAATAAAAACACATAGAAACAACATTTTACGTAAGCTTTCGTAAGAGAGTGTTTCACTTCACCTCAAGGAAAACACCTAGCTTAGGTAGGTTAGGGGTCGATCCATACGTCACATCTTGGGGTTGTTTACAATGGGGTAGCAAGGGGTGAATGAAGAAGAGGGAGGGGGGGGGCCGAGGTGTCATTATGTTTTGTTTTGAAAGCAAAAGAAATGAAAATAAGTTAAAAAAATATTTATAATAGTTAAAAGAAATTAATAATATAATTATTATTATTAGTTCACTGCCTCAACTGAATTTTATTTGATATGAGGTTCGCTACATTGCTGCCTTTTTACAGGATTAGTTTTGCAGACTTCTTTTCATTTAAGCTCTTATCAAGCTTCTTATAATAATTTTTTCACAAGAATTTGGTTTCTACACTGGTTGTTTTGTGTATTCTACTTTAGTAAAAAGTCTATTTGAAACCAGTGACGAAACCTTTCTATCAATCTTTAAATAGGTACAACAAAATATAAAAAGTGACTAAGTGTAAGAAAAGGCGTTGGCCTTAACTTCGCTCAAATAAAGACGATATTATTATTATTATTATTTTAAAATAAAAAAACTAATAACATTGATTCAAATTTCGCTGATGTCAAGAGAAGAATTCGGTAAAGCGCACTTCCATGAGTTTTATTTTTCGAGGCTTTGAGCGCAATCGTGTGCGTGTGTGTGTNGTGTGTGTGTGTGTGTATCTCAGAGGTTCCCAATCTGGTGTCCACGAAGAGTCTTGCGGGGGTCGGAAACAAATTTAGATTTTTAGGTTATTTTGTAATTGTATTTTCATATTATATGAAAATTTTTTCGCTATTCACATTTTTGCTTGAACATATGTTTTTTTTCCCCCATTACTTTCCGACTTAATATATCTTTTCTTTTATTTATATGAAATGGGCTACACAGAATAATAAAAGTCCAATGTTCATAGAAAGGACCATTAAAAAGCTACAAAAAAAGTTGTGGTAAAATTGATAACGTTTCACTATATTATTAGTGTTATTTTATAGGTATGGATAGTATCTGAAGATCACATGACTCTATGTATGAATACGCGTAAGTAGATCTAATAAATTTTCTGGCTGTTAGTTCTTCCTATGAAAATTAGACTGAACTGTGTGCGTAGAATTTTAATTTCACCTTGTATAATGGGGGCGATAAGAGCGAATCAAAACTGGCCTCAGGGGCATATGGAAAAGTTTGGAAACCAATGGTTTATCTGATATACCGATCAACAGCAGTGAGACGGGCTCTTGAGGGCGCGCTTCATTTTCCCATTTAATTTGATTAGATATTAATTCTAAAAACAAGAACATTTGTAAATTATTAAACACTTATATCATCCTAGTCTTTCAAGTAAAAAGATTTTACCGAGCCCAAATATTTTCTTTAAAAACTTGATTAACGTTATTTACTTTAAATTGAGAACTTTCGTTTGAATTTTATAGCTTTTTTTTAATTGTAGGTGAAATTATTCTAAACAATCAGACGTAATCAATTTCCTTATTTTCTTATAAACAATAAACAACGTCAATACATATTAAAAAATATCCCGATGGTGGTTAAATAGTTTGTTAAAGGGACTTATATGATAGTTATGTACCTTGCACAAATTTGACCAAGAGTGAATATATAAGAAAAATAATAGAAGGAAACGTGTATATAATAGCGGTCACTAGCTTCTTAAATTCAAATTAAAACTAGAAATTGATTTTTTTTTCATTCCGCTCCTGTTCGGGCGAGACGACTGAATTGTATCCATTCTGAATGGTATCCATTCAGACATTTCTTAAACAAGCATCAAAAATAAAAAGTCTGATTTGTATCCATTCTCATAATATCCACTAAATCCTGAATTGTATCCATTCTGAATGGTATCCATTCAGACAGTTTTCAAATAAACGACTTTAACAAAAATCCAGATTTGTATACCCTGTAATTATTAGCATTATATCCACAACATCCTGAATTGTATCCATCCTGAATGGTATCCATTCAGACACTTTCTTAAACAAGCACCACAAATAAAAAGTCTGATTTGTATCCATTCTCATAATATCCACAAAATCCTGAATTGTATTCATTTAATTGGGGTGTCACTTGTCTGATAGATGGCAGCAGCTGAGACTCTCCTTGACTCATTCCGTGTTTAATAGAGAGCAGCACTATCATTAAGTTAATACATACAAAAAAGATAGATACTTACTCGTGTTTCTTTTAAAATAGTAATAAAAGGGTACTTTACAAATGATTGGTTTTTTAAAATAATTATTATCTATTTTAAAATTGGTACATGGGGAAGCATTTCCTAAAATAAATTAATATTTTAAATATATTGAAAAATGTAATATTTCAGGACCCCGAAATTTCATAAAAAAAAGTGTTGACGTCTGAAAGGCTAAGGTTTGTTCGGGTGGGTTCGTTTATAATACTAAAAATTATAACTAATGCCTATTAAATACTTTGGTGCCATGTTGTGACATTCCTTGAATATTCACGTTATAAATAATAACGTTATTCTGTAATTAATGAGAGTTTTGTTAATTTGTTTGGATTATATATAATTTATTTTACAATATTAATTTTGTTATCATTGGAGATTTGTTTTGTTTCTGTTTGTAGATATGGCAAAAAATATAAAGACAAGTTAATGAAGGTTCTAGGTAGGTCCATACATTACTTAGTCATTTTTATTGCTATTTTACGTGCAATTTCTGAAACGACTGATTAATTACACGGCTTATAAACCAAATTAAACATAGAGCAAACATAGCACCCAGGTCCCAGGCCGTTAGTTCGTCACTGTTAAAGGTGACACCCCCATTTAGCTAATGGTAAATTTTTCGGCAATGCCAGGAATCTACCCCGGGACTCTTAGCTCAGTAGACAAACACGCTACTGACTAAGTTGTCGGACTTTCATAATTCAGGCGTAGTAAAAAGAGTGATAAGAACTTGACCTTGACTTGAAGTCGGATGGCCGGGTTTCAAGCGTGAAAGTGTTTTCCCTTACTCTCCAGACACCCTATTTAATATTTTCGTTGTTAGAGCTGCGTCTTATTACCCGTTCGGTGTATACGATTATGTGAGTCTATTAGTTACGCTAATTGGTTAGGGATGAAGAAGATTGAATTTAGAGGAAGTATACCTGCATTTGCGTGGATATTGGGAAATAATTTAGGAAAAGCCACCGTCAGTACACCCAACTGAGATCGAACCACAATATCCCCATCACCAGCAGTTTAGTCTAACACTAGAATAATGCCTTGGACCACGCGACCATCGAGGCGGGTTCCTTAAAATTAACACTGTTCATTTCACTCTCTTAAATCAAACAGTTTTAAGTCACTAACAAACAACACACTAGAAATAAAGCACACGTGAATATCGCATTAAAAAACAGAGGTCCCAGACGCTAATTATCTAGGAAAGTAAGAAACTAACGTTAAAATAAATTCTCCTATTTCCATGGTTTCGTGTTTGTAACGGGGTGCAGTGCGTATAGAAATATTGATCCGAATGACGTCAAAAAAACTCAAGAAAGGGATGGGGGTGAAACAAACGAGAAGGGTTGTAGAAGGGGAGAAAGGCGAGGGCGTGAGGGTTGCCGGGGCGCCCGGCGTCCCAGGGGCGTCTTGCCAGCGTAGAGACGGTTGGAGAGGGGTAGTTGAAGGGTGAGTCTATTGGCCCATTTGGCCCTCTCCCAAAGAGCCTCTGCGTGGTGGTTGATGAGTTCAACCACAGAGCTGTCGGTTTGTGTCACTGGAAACGACTCTAATTATCAATCACTTAATAAAAAAAACGTCTAGGCGCCGGTCAAACTATCGTATTATCGCGTCCCAACACGGTCATAGTTCTCCCCTTAAAGTAATCCAGTACTTTATTGAAACAGAAGGGGTAGGTATTTATTTATCTCATTCATTCGTTCAGGAATGGGTGAGTTTATTGCAACAAGTGGGTCAGTGTCCCACACCTCTGAGGACAGTTAGGAGTGTTGTTTGAATGCTAGTGTGGTTATATAGATATTTAGGGTGGAATACAAGCATGTAAGTTAGTGATAGTGCAATCTTTTAAAAAATCTTGTTTTTTACTTTTCCTCGAAAGTAAATTTTTCAAACCTGTAAGTTCTCTGAATCCCGAAATTTTCTGATATTCCACGTAAAATAAAACACCTTAGACTACATTTTTCAAACTCCGTCTTTTGAAAATTTACAAAACAACAAAACATAAAAAATGGTGATCCGTAGTAGTATATTCAGGAAAATGTATTTACACTAAGTACATACTATGTTTGAAATGCATCCAATCCGTTGGAATGTGGATGGTAAAAATAAGAAATGTTGTTACTTTCTTTAATGTTTATTGAATAAAAACTCTAAGATTTAAAATATATCAAACTTTTATTTTACTTTAGAGAAAAGAATTTACATATTTTACTGCTTAATGTAATTTATTTTCGCACTCACAGATTTGTTTGATTAATATATTTTTATATTAAAATTATGTATATTATGCAAATAAGTTAATGAAAACTTTTGCACCACTTGTAGGGGAGTCTTTAGTGGGTTTAATGAGTTAAAGGAAATGCGCCATCATTCACCAATAGAAGTTGTGGATTCCTTAATAAAATATTACTCACATATATATGTAGTATTATAGTCTATATATAGACATAGGCCTCTATATATACTTATAGGCCTATATATATTTACACAAAGTAAATAAATAAAAAATATATAATGTACAGTATATTTTCAATATTTTTTGTATAAGCTTATTTAATATATGTTGTATTATAGGACTACATATAATATACATATAATTTATAATAATACATAATAAATCAAATTTACATCTAATGCAATAAAATGTGTAATATATTTTTAAAATGTAAATTAAATCTAAATATAGTAATATATATTTAATAGTGTAATGTACAGTACAAAATAAAGTATCACAATCATCACAACTTGTGGAGCTTTTAGCGCCTGAGACCCACACTAATAGGCATGCGGTCTCTACGTGACGGGGATGTTGGGGCTTTCACGGTCGAGTTTATTAAGTTTTTATATTTTTGTCCACTTAAATTCAAGTATATTTTCTGTAAATTCTGCCTTTCTCCTCCTCACCTCCATCAGTGTTAGTGTTCGAATTGCCCGGACGGAGTAGTAAGTCGAAGATCACGGGGAAATAACCAAGATATGGGAAACTTCAAATCTCTCGTATTCTACCTGTTTTCAAAACTAGGGAGTATTTAAATCCCCTCTCAACTCAAAAACGACCCACTTCGGTGGCCGCGTGGTCTAACGCGACTCTTGTAATACTGCCGATGACGGGGAGATCGAAGCTCGAATCTCGGTTGGGTGTAGTGAGGGTGGTTTTTACAAAATGGTTTTCCACGCAAATTCGAATACACTTTCTTTAAATATAGCCTTCTTAATCCATAAAACCATGAGCGTAATTACTACATAAGCATATACATGAACGGGTAGTAAGACGCGGTGCTAACAAAAAACTTCGATACGAACCAATCCCTTCAAGAGCTGGATGCTCATTTTTTGAAACTCATCACTTCAACACGGCTTTTTTCCCCCTAAATATGATTTGTTCAGTTTATTTTGAAGGTGAAATCCACCTGGGAGGGAGGGAGGGTAAGTTCTGAAATGAATTTAATCCCGTATCGTGGAAAATAAATGATGAAGTGAAGTCATGTGTGCGTGTCGTGTTGTGAACACAACACAGAGCGAAGCCAATACCAATCAGCAACAGGACCGTGAGGGGAGGAGGGCGTAGAGGTGCTCGATGTCGTGAAGGCATTTCACAAACCAATTTCCAAAGAGTGGAATTGTATTTATTAGATACTTCCCCAAACTATCTATTGTCCTTCCATTTCTCCCTCTCTCCCTATTTTTTCACCTTCATCCATCCCGGGGAAAAAGAAAGAGCAAATAATTTTTGATCACGTGAATAGGCTAACTGACTGTCTTTCACTAAAGAGGTTACGGGTTTGATTATAAGCGGCTGCAATGAAGGTAGTTTTCAATAAGTATCCTCATCGCATCCTACAATTAGGTAAAATGTGACGGTGAATTAATTTTTATATTCTTTGACTTTATCCACAAAAATTAATTCATCTCTAGATATTTTTTTTTTTGCTACCACGTTCAACGTCATACTACCCGTCTGGAATATTACCATACTGGAAATCGAACATCAATCTCCACGTCACGATCAAACAAAACTATACTAGCTTGACGGTTAGACCATATGCCAAACGAGGTGGGGCTCTTATAATTTTGATCGAGTTTTTTTTTCCATCGGTCACACACAATACACTTCTATATACATTATAACTAAGGCCTAGGCATTACCTACTAATGGTAGATCTCCTACCATTTACTTCTGGAAGGAATGACATGAACTAACAAAGTGAAACCACCAAAATAAGTAATCCTCAGTTAAAATATGGTGAGAGATGTGTTGGGTCGACTTCACTATTTTACGAGTCCGAATCTCCAATTTATGTTCGAATCCCGAATACAAATCCAAATCTTGAAAAAAATCATGAACATAAGAGAAAATATAAATATAGTATAATAATATAAAATACAACTAGTAACTAAATGTTAACATTATTTCTTGTAATCCATTCATTATTACATTCATACATTCAGATAAGTATTAAATTACAGGTCTGGGTTCTGGTTGTTAAGTTTATCCTATAATTTATAACTGGTCCTGAAACACCAATAAGCAGTAGTAGAACTCTAACATAAATTTCACCTGAAAAATAAAATCTTTATAGGGATTTGAGTCTTTAATCCGAACATTTCTCGAATCCTTGAATCTCAAATATCCTTGAGTACTCGAGAGTCCCATATTTAGTTCATCCTTGGAATTGTGAGAGGAAAGATCTTACCCCTAATATTAAATGTATATGTTGCTAATTTTCAACTCTCAACTACTTTTCAAAATGGTCAATTGATGTCCCAGAGAGGCTATGTACTCATTAATCAAAATTTGGGGGAGGGGGGGACACTATCCATCTACTCACCTGTTCCTAAGTAGCCGTACTTCAGAACACAACTCTATAATGACTCGTAGACTGTCCAAGACAGAGTCATTTATATTTAAAGTAGACTACTAATGATAAAATAATTTGATGTAGATTATCATTTAATAATGTATAATGTTCCTGATGAGAAAATTAATGAAACCTGTCGTTATAAGTTTTCTACGACAAAGAAAAACAGTATTTCAGTGAGAGGGGTGGTAGTAGGGTGTCCACGTGTTTGTGCCTTTCCCTCCATTCGCTGAAGTAAATAAAATAATAAATTGACTTTCATTTATATAAGACTGTTTTTTACATACTTCAGGTCTAGATATTTGTTAACTTAGGCCTAGGGCTGTGAAATTATAAACAATACAAGAGTTGTTTTATTTGTTTTCCTCTCGTACTTTAAGCTACATTCAGCCGTTTGGGCCAAATGGGGAAAGAAAGAGCAATGTGGAATTTTAGAGTAAATATACTCGTATTTGCGTGGATAATAAAAGAAACCACCGCAATGCAGTTCAAACCCCGACATCTCTATTCCCTGTAAATCTGACTAGAAGATACGGACATTCTTGACCACGTGTCTACTGTATTTTCAATATAATATTTCCTGAATGGTTCCCACGAGACACGTAGCCCTGCTTGTCATATAAAGGTTGTTGCCCCTAAAATGGACCAGCTGGTCAATGCAATACATAATATTTTTTCTTATTTGTACTCAACAAAGGGATGAAATATCTTTATCGTTCGTCATAAAGACACGAGTGTTCTCATAAAATGATCTTAAGGTCATAAAATAAGCGGAATTGCTTCAAACCGTTCCAGCTGGTTCGAATTTTTTTCGGGAACATTTAGGCCTAATGCAACTAACAAAGCCATTAATCATCGCGATATATATATATATATATATATATACAAATGCTATATCAGCCTCCTAAGGAAAAAAGCTATAATTGTAATTTCACAAGAAGAATCTTATCAAGCCACTCAAAGAAATCAATCAACTAATTCATGTATCCATAAGCCAAACCAAGTGTTATGTGACAAAAAAGATTCTGAGAGATAGTCTCAATTTTGAAATGTTAAATATTAATGTAATGATGAAAGTTATTCCTATTAGCTATTATCGAGCTATAGCTAGGCCATGAAATACTCGTGATTGTATTCCAAGGTATTGAGATGAAGAGGGTGAATTATTGTAAAATAGTAGCTAAATCTACAAACCCTGATAGTGTGTGGGAAACACAATCTAGGTGTATTTGGTGTTTATATATTATTAATTTTGGGCCATACACCCTTAAAAGTGACTATGATGGAGAGGAAATGCATGTAGTTTTAAACTACATGATATATAGTTGGGTCGCAAAAAAAGAGCCTTTATCGGACAGACCATAACATGCTACTAACCCTAATTTATTAGTTTCATACGCCAGGCTTCGTGTTACCTGCAGATCTCAACTTTTAGTTTAGATATGGTATCAATTTTGACAACTGTAAAGATTTATTTAGATATAGTTTTCAATGTTGGATTAGGAGCGTGCTGTACACTGTCTCCATTCAGAGTAGTTCCAACATTCTGGATTAGGAGCGTGCTTTACACTGTCTCCATTCAGAGTAGCTCCAACATTCTGGATTAGGAGCGTGCTGTACACTGTCTCCATTCAGAGTAGCTCCA
>CABFWB010010228.1:0-10003 GCA_902151455.1 Timema bartmani | reverse complement strand
TGGAAACTATTAAGTGAATTGTAACCACCATGATGGAAACTATTAAGTGAATTGTAACCACCCTGATGGAAACTATTAAGATCAAAGAAAAAAAAAAGACCCACCTCGGTGGCGTAGTTGGCTAACGCGCCAGTCGTGTTGATCTAGACTGCTGAGGACGGGGAGATTGAGGTTCGACTCTCGATCGGGTGAACTGGGGGTGGTTTTTACTAAATGGTTTTCCACTCTTTCTCCACGCAAATGCGGGTTCACTTCCTCTAAATTCAACCTACCCAACTCCTATCCCATTAGTGTAGTTAGTACTTAAGCGTATAACCCGAACGGGTAGTAAGACGTGGTGCTAAGTATTATTAATATTATTATTATTATTAAAAAAAGTTGCAGGGACGCCATATTTGCTTGCCCACACGCGTCAATTGGCCCATTCAACTGTTCGCACATAATCAGATAGAGATGAAAGGCGAGTCTTGGTGAGCTCACGGACTAGACGTCAATCTACTCTAATCTGGTTTGCCACTGATTGAGAGGTCCGTGTTTTAATCCTGGCCGGGTGTTTTAAGATTACTTTTTGTTCGTTCTTCCTCTAAGCAAATGTGGGTGCACCTCCTCTAAATTCAACCTTCCTCCTCCCTAACACAATAGCGTATACAACCCGAATGGGCGGTAAGACGTGGTGCTAAAAACCAAGCAACTGTAATCCCTGGTTCGATTCCCAGCATGGATGGAAAATTCATCAATGGTAAAATGTGTTTTTCCTAGAGATGTCACGATACCTGTTTTTATCGATTTCGATTCTTAAGTTCAACCTCGATTCTTGATCGTTTCCTTTTAAATTATTTTCCCAAGCATTATTGCATAGAAAATCTGACGTGCCTGCTACCCTACTTCCTTCTCAATGCGAAACTTGGACTCGACCATTACAACACATGTCGTTTGAAACTTTAATCTCACAATCTTATATATATTTATTAAACACACTAAAATTCTTCAAAACTGAAAATCAAAACCAACAATTCAAGTAAACTCAAAACTAACATAGTAAATTTCTAATTTTATAACGGAAAGAATAACATATTTCCCACGTTACAACAATTTTAAGTTGTCCGCCATAACTGATCATACAAACGTTAGATCGTCAGAAATGAGTGATGAAGTTTTGGCAACGATATATCGATAATCTATTGAATTAAAATAAATATCACGGTTTTTTGCTTCATTTTTATTAAATACGTCGATTTTTGTTCTGTTTTTATTAAACTTGTCTTAGTCAAAGAGCTAAATAAAACATTCAAGATTGAAAAGCGACAAAGAATATAATAACAAGAGAGCAGCCATTTTAATTTGATAGGAATATGAAAGCTTTCGATATACACGTTGTGATATATCAATTAATGAGATATATATATTACGGAAAATTGCTATGCCTAGTTTATGTATTATATATCGATTGTTTGTTTAGAATCGATTAATGTATTTTGACAGTCTCAATTAACTATTACTTTTTACAAAAAAGTGTGTCAAAGTTGTTTAGTTTTTTCCTCTTGTTACTGTCATAATGTTAGGGTCGTATTATATTCGAGACCATTTAATTTTCATTTACAACACTTCAAAATGTTAGGGTCGTATTATATTCGGGATCGTACTATATTCGGGCCATTACGGTATACTTACAATTTCCCGGCATTTAAGTGAAACGGCAACTCAACTAATATGAGGGGAGATAATCGATTATTACCTATTTTGAATGTTGCCGTTTTGTTTAATTGCCAGTTTTATTGAGAGATAAGAATCGAAGTAGCGAGAATCGTATTATTAAGATCGATTCTCGATTATTTCGATACCAGTAAGAATCCAGGATATCGAGGAATCGAGTTTGACAGCCCTAGTTTTTCCCCTTTCACAGTGATGAATTAACAGCTGGGGGGCTGAATTTTGTGTTTATTCTAGATTCAAGTTTGTTTGCAAGTCGTGTGCTGATATAATCAGTCGGTTCAGAAAGTCCACTATTTTGTTTATCACCATACCTTACTACCTGTTCGGATTATACACTTATATACTAATTACGCTGATGGGTAAGGACGAAGAAGGTCGAATTTAAAGGAAGTATACCCACATTTGCGTGGAAGGAAAGTGTAAAACCTTTTTGGAAACACCACCTTCAGTACACCCGACCAGGATTCGAGTCACGATCTTCCTGTCATAGAAAGCCTAGTTTATTGCGAGAGTGACGCCTTAGATTATGTGGCCACCGAAGCAGGTTATGATCTTAAAACCTAACTTAAGCCTAACTAACCAAGCCCTGGTTATCTTTGGGATAGTTCCTCTTTCAGGAAAATGATCTATGGTGCCAACCGGGAATCGAACCCGGGACCCCTACGTTTGTAGCCAGGTGCACTGACCACTATACCAGTTCGTTCACGTTAAATACCTCAAACAAACCAAAAATGAGACTGACATCTTTGAGCGCGTGGCCACCGGTGCGTATAAAGTATCTTCACAAATTAGTAGAAGTCCAATACAATCAGATTAAATCGTGTCAGTAGAGTGCGGCAAACCCTATCAACCGTGTGAGTAGAGTGCGGCAAACCCTATCAACCGTGTGAGTAGAGTGGGGCAAACCCTATCAACCATGTGAGTAGAGTGAGGCAAACCCTATCAACCGTGTGAGTAGAGTGAGGCAAACCCTATCAACCGTGTCAGTAGAGTGAGGCAAACCCTATCAACCATGTGAGTAGAGTGGGGCAAACCCTATCAACCGTGTCAGTAGAATGAGGCAAACCCTATCAACCGTGTCAGTAGAGTGAGGCAAACCCTATCAACCGTGTCAGTAGAGTGAGGCAAACCCTATCAACCGTGTTCACGCAATTAAGGTGGGGATGAAGGGAATGCCAGTGTGTTACATTTTTAGTTCGTAACTTTATTTGGTATAAGGAAATACAATATTTCTCCAGTAAAACCATTGAAATTAGTTTTCTTTACATGTTGATATCAACGGTTATTGACGGTGGCCTGGTGGTCTAGGGGTAAGGTGTCAGACTTCTGTGTGGGGGGTCCGGGGTTCAATCCTCGGTCCCGGCACAGATTTATCTGATTGCCAAACCCTTCCTTCACTTCTGACAAGACGTGTATTAATCACAACTTGTGAATGTGAGGAATGCCAGGCCTCCACCGTGGTTCGGATTCCACGTTAAACTGTAGGTCCTCCATTTCATCTCACAATCACCCTACCGTTACACATTAGCGTAAGTGCGTACAACCCGAACGGTTAGTAAGACTCGATGTTAACAATAATATTAGTAAAAGTTGTTGAATATCTGTGAAAAGTGTCCTGGAATGTTATGACAACTTGTCTCTCTTCATTTAAAAAGTTTGTCATCTAATGCCGCTATGCTCATGACATATTCAACAACTGTTGATATCACCGTGTGAAGGAAATTAAACTCTACGTTTTTACTGGAGAAATATTTTATTTATATTTCAGTCAAAAAAAAGTTTTGCTATAAAACGTGCAAAAACATTGACCTTTTCTCACGTTCCCTACATCCACGCCTTAAACATTTCCGCTAAGAAAACAGGTTCAAGTCACAAAAAAAAAAAGAAACAACTAAAAAATCCACCTGCGTCTCATGTTATAAATATTTGAGTAAAGCCGTTCCGTGTGGTGAGACTGTGTACCAGGTTTGAAGGCCGCTATTCTTGCCAACCCTCTGGATCGATGGCTTGTTGGCCCGTAACTGGCGCAGCGAGGATGAGGAATTGTGGTGAAAAAACTTCACCGCACTATTATTTTAAATTAAAAATAAATCATTGTTATTTATTTTAATTAATAAGAATCTTAAAACATAACTATCCCGCTTTTATTTTATTTTTTAGATAACGTTTGTTTTAGTGGTGTTCTAAAAAAATTGATCCAAGGCTATAGCAAGTTTCTTGAAGAAAAAGGGTTTAAAAAAAGTACAAACTTTTTTGCGTTCAACATTGATATCATTTTATTATTACTACTGCTTTATGAGATTAAGAGCTGTAAAAGTACGACACCTATCCCCTATCTTATATATCCAGTCTACCTCATTACACCCTATCCCTATCTTGAGCTCGTTCTATCCAGTCCCCCTCATTACACCCTATCCCTATCTTGAGCTAGTTCTATCCAGTCCAAATACTTACACCCTATTTTTATCTTGGTCTAGTTCTATCCAGTCTACCTCATTACACCCTATCCCTATCCTGAGTTAGTTCTATCCAGTCTACCGCATTACATCCTATCCCTATCTTGAGAGAGTTCTATCCAGTCTACCTCATTACACCCTATCCCTATCCTGAGTTAGTTCTATCCAGTCTACCTCATTACACCCTATCCCTATCCTGAGTTAGTTCTATCCAGCCTACCTCATTACACCCTATCCCTATCCTGAGTTAGTTCTATCCAGTCTACCTCATTACACCCTATCCCTATCCTGAGCTAGTTCTATCCAGTCTACCGCATTACATCCTTATCCCTATCTTGAGAGAGTTCTATCCAGTCTACCTCATTACACCCTATCCCTATCCTGAGTTAGTTCTATCCAGTCTACCGCATTACACCCTATCCCTATCTTGAGAGAGTTCTATCCAGTCTACCTCATTACACCCTATCCCTATCTTGAGAGAGTTCTATCCAGTCTACCTCATTACATCATATCCCTATCATGAGTTAGTTCTATCCCTAGGTCTTATCAATTCTCTCTTCCTATTTCAATCTATTATTAGTATTATATCATAGGCAATGATGTTAGCTATACAAAGTAAAACCTGTATATCACAAAACTGGACGTGTTAATATACGTGAAAATAGTTTCATTTTTTGTTTATTTAAGGTATTTAATGTGTCCTTTCTGAACCGACGGATTATATTAGCAAACGATAATTTCTATGAGCGAAAGCGAAAGAGCCTACCAATTTAGCCGGGAAAGCTAGTTTCACACAACTTCCAGGGTCATTTAAACACACCACAATCGACATGGGACCGACGGCTTTACTTCCCCTCCGAAGTAAGTTGTGCTACGGATTTTTATTGCTCATGGAAAAATCCATCGACCCCGGCTGGGTTTGAACCCCACGAACATCGGGTCCTGAAGTGAGCACTTTACCCGAAGACCACCGAAGATAAAAAAAAATAAAATTAAATAACTTTTAAATTCATAGATCATACCACTTGAGTTTGAGTTGATTTGTTATAATTTTTGGACAATTTTTTTTTTAGTTTTTAGACAAATTTTTTTATTTACAGGCTTTTTTTTTTTTTACCGAAATTTAATTTTATTACTGAATGATATCCAATCATTTTCTTAACCACAAATGAGTGTCTACTTTGAACAGCTCATCTTGTGGTGTACAGTTGCCTGAACCCGGTGGCTGCCGCGTGACGGGTCGTTACGGTATTTCTCTTGTTTTCCCGTGCTTTGCGGCATTTTACCGAGCGTTCTGTCTCACTCGCCCTCTCACTTTATACATGATATATTACAGATAGGACAGTCGAATATATGATAGTCGAGATTCATAAAAATCTCAAAAAAAAAAATCTCGAATACTGACTTCCAATAACAATTTTAAGACAAGCTTCGGTGGTCGCGTTGGTCAAACGCGCTACTCTCGCAGTAGACTAAATTTCCAATGGCAGGGAGATTGAGGTTCGAATCTCGGCCGGGTGTATTGAGGGTGGTTTTCCCAAGGCTCTTACAGACACGTGATACACTGTTATTTCTTGTACTACCAAAAGCTAAACACGCCAATAGAAAAAAATATATATAAACCGTACAAAATCTTAAATAGATGGAAAACAATAACCTTTCTCTAAATTTAATGAACCAATAAGACTATAACAATAGTAATTTAAAACTGTTATCACTTCACTCTCCTTGGTTTATTGGTTATTTCAGTCATTTCAGTATATATTGTAGTATGGCTAGAACAGGAATTTAAGCGCTAAGGTGGATGGGAGATGAACTAATAGCTATCAGCGGGCCTTTTAGGGCAAAATTGTAATTATAAGTGCTTAAAGTGTTAATATATAGTCAAAAATCATAAAGGAATTATTAAAAATTACGGTTTTAAAGCAACTTATAAAAAGATGGCGAATGCACATGAATTAAGATTTTTAAATAGTGTAAATTAAAGAAAACTACATCGTATTTAATCGACAGTAGCGCTAATGCGTTTGTAAGAGAAGTTAACACTGTATTCCCCCCGCTCCTATGGAGATCACAACCCTTGGGCGCGACTATCTCTAAGCTAGATATTTACTGCCCCAGTGCATCTTAATTCACGCTCTTTACAGCCATTCTTCACAACCATTTCAAAAATAAATATATAAACATGGAAATTCCAGGACTTTTCAAGGCCCAGAGCAATTAAAGAATTTTTTTAGGCCTTGAATAGAGACACATTAAATTCCAGGTTTTTCAAAGACCGTAAGAACCCTGTTTTCCACTCTGCTTCAACGCAAATGCGGGTACACTTCATCTAAATATAACCTTCATAGCCCCTAAAACCATTGAGGCAATTAGTACATAAGCGTATAACCTCGGTGCGGTGCTAAAAAAACCAAAACAATTTTTTTTAAGCAATTAGTAAAAGGAATTATATTGAGATGTGTAGTTGTTAGCATAACATAATTTTTAAAAATGGACAATTGTATATTTATATATTTAATCTACAAAAAAAAAAGTGTTATCTTGATTGTTTTAACACCACGTCTTGCTACCCGTTCGGATTGTACGCCTATGTACTAATTGCACTAATGGTTTTAGGGACGAGGAAGGTTATATTTAGAGGAAGTGTACCCCACATTTGCGTGGAGGAATAGTGGAAAACTACCCTCAGTTCACCTGACTGAGACTCGAACCTCGATCTCCCCCTCATCGGTAGTCTAGTCTACTGCGAGAGTATCGCGTTTGACCAACGCGGCCACCGAAACGGGTATCTGAATACGTATATAATTTACATTATAATTACGTTAGTCGGTGAATGTATGTACATTATTAAGGGAGGTTTCCAGATGTTATAGAAAACTGGCTGAGGTTAATAAATACAGGTGTTAAGTTACATATTTTCACAAAAATCACAAAACGTGTCAACTTAAGAAGAGACCGCAAGTATTTTTACAGTTTTTTTTTGATAGAATATACATTTTTTGGCCAAAATAAAAAATATATTTCTCCAGTAGCAACAAAGAGTTTAGTTTTCTACACATGCTAATATCAACAGATCTTGAATATCTGTCAAGGGTGTCCTGGAATTTTGTCAAAACTTTTTCTCTTTATTTAAAAAGGTTTTGACAAAATTCCAGGACACACTTGACTGATATTCAAGATCTGTTGATATTATGATATTATTGATATGTGCAGAAAACTAAACTCTATGTTGCTACTGGATAAATATTTGATTTATTTTGGATAAAAAATGTATATTCTATAAAAACTGTAAAAGTACTTGCGCTCTCTTCTGACGCACCTTTACGCTGGGCTCCACTACAAGCCACGTGTCTTTGATAAGCGATAAATTTGACTTGGGCGATTTTTTACCTGGGTACTACTAGTTTACATTGAAAGTAGAAGGGCGAGAAAAGTATAATTTAGAAAGTGGAAACGGAAACACCCAATAAATCCGGTCATTATTTGAATCCCGAACCCCCCCAGGCCACCAACAAATTAAAGAATTCGAGAAACACGCCTTTGTCTACATGCTCCGTGGTGCGGGTATATTTCTTAAAAAAGAAAATATGTCTTCATTAGGGGATGTGGGCAAGTTCACTTTTTAGATGCGAAACTAAGTCAAAGATGAAGTCTAAGATAAAGTGTTTGCTGTCGCCACACAGGGCCCTCCGTTTGTTTAGGTGACAGAGGGGGGGAAGAAAAAAAGTTGGGGTGGGAAATATTTACTCACGCGATGGTATAGTGGCCTCCCTGTATGGGCGATCTAGCAAATATTGTCTACACTGGATCTTATCACTGAGGGAACTGCGTGGTTACTGGGATACAGCGTTGTCATTCTCTCGTTTTCATGTGGTCATTCTCCCCTCGAATATAAGACAAGTTTTGCAACGCTGGTTAGCCAATGTTGCCAGTAGCTCCTCCTTACCCCAGCAAACCACCTTCAGATATAACTGAGAGCGAAGAGATTTGGCAACAGTTGACTGAGAGAGAGCGAAGATAAAGCTTTTCTCCATAAGATCCTGCAGTTCCCTCAGCGATGATATTGGGTGTAGACCAGGGGTCGGCGACCTTTTTAGGCCCCGATCAACTTTTACATTTATCAAAGATCCTGCTATCATCCTTTGTTTCTCCGTTATGTTTTTAATTCTTTTTTTCTATACATCTTTATTCCTTAAATTTAATATCTATACTCTAAGATTTATGTCCCTGCCTTTATAGAAAATACATGAAATAAATAAAATGTACACCAAGCAAGGTAAACTGCCTTACCTTGACTTATTACACTATGACCCTATCTTGTATGATGTACCATAGTGGAATAATGCAAGGTAACCTTGCCTTTTCATGGCGATGCAGTTTTCTTACACAATTGACCGAAAATTGTTGCGAGATCGATCGGGATCGACTTATTTATTGCCGACCCCTGGTCTAGGGTATAAAAAACAAAAACATTATATGTGGTTTGATTTATTGAACGTGTGAAGCGAATTCTACGTTTTAACTCCACCGATTTGCGTTTGTCTATCTGTGGTGGATATGCCTCACGATAACTTTTGACCTGCATCGGTGTCCGCATGGTATAAGGCGTCACTCTCATACTAGACTAGATTGCTGATGATGGGAAGATCGGACTTACAAACTAACTTAATTATATACCAAGTCTTCCGGACATTGTTCCGTCAGTGCGATAGGGCAAAGGAAAAGTTCCACAAATTTGTCCTAAACGAGGTGGGGTATGTGACCTCTGAAAATCCCTCCCCCCACTCCACCATTCAGCCACCTTGTAGTCTGATTCCGAACAAATAAAACCAGGGGGAATGCGGACGACCTCGAAACGGGCGACTTCCTAATCCGCCCACTGATCTCTCACCAGCGCTACAACATTCTGAGGATTGTGACGTGCTTAAAGAGTGTCTTGTGCGCCCACAGAGATTTGATCATGGATCTTTCGTCCGGATCCTACCTCACACCCCACATGCAGTAGGTTAGGTTTAGTAGCTCACTTTAGATTATGCACACGAAGTGGCTTTCAGTGTCCACAAAACCCCCTAGAATGTTTTAGGTGTCCACAAACCACCTTAGAATGTTTTAGGTGTCCACAAACCACCCTAGAATGTTTCAGGTGTCCAAAAAACCCCTCGAATGTTTTAGGTGTCCACAAACCCCCCTAGAATGTTTTCGGTGTCCATAAACCCCCTAGAATGTTTTAAGTTTCCACAAACACCCTTAGGATGTTTTAGATGTCCACAAACCCCCTATAATGTTTTAGGTGTCCACAACCCCACCTAGAATGTTTTACGTGTTCACAAACCCCCCTATAATGTTTTAGGTGTCCACAAACCACCCTAGAATGTTTCAGGTGTCCAAAAAAACACTCGAATGTTTTAGGTGTCCACAAACCCCCCTAGAATGTTTTCGGTGTCCATAAACCCCCTAGAATGTTTTAGGTTTCTACAAACCCCCTAGAATGTTTTAGGTGTCCACAAACACCCTTACAATGTTTTAGGTGTCCACAAATCCCCTAGAATGTTTTAGGTTTCCACAAACCCCCTAGAATGTTTTAGGTGTCCACAAACACCCTAGAATGTTTTAGGTGTCCACAAACCACCCTAGAATGTTTTCAGTGTCCACAAACCCCCCCTCGAATGTTTTAGGTGTCCACAAACCCCCTACAATGTTTTCGGTGTCTAGAAACCCCCCTAGAATGTTTTCGGTGTCCACAAAGCCCCCTAGAATGTGTCAAGTGTCCACAAACCTCCCTAGAATGTTTTCGGTATCCACAAACCCCCATAGAATGTTTTTGGTGTCCA
>CABFWB010010226.1:0-10006 GCA_902151455.1 Timema bartmani | reverse complement strand
AATAATTATTATTTACAAGTATGTTGACAAAAGTTACTTTCAGACAATGTTGGCATTACTGATAGCATCTGCTCGCTTCTGCTAGCTGTCATGTAAAACCACAAAAGTGCTAACGCTACTTTACATATACTGCAAGCAGCTTTGTAACAGTTGAAAGAGTTAAGCTACCCAAAAGTTATTTCTAGTGCAGTAGTGGTTTCTCACCTCCAATATTCACCAATGAATGAGGCTCTTATTTAAATATTAGATGACAGGGAAAGTGATGTAATCAAAAATACTTTTTCTTCAAACCAGTGCAACGTTAAAACTATCAAATGATATTCAAAAACATAATAAAAACAACTTCTCTTCGGCGATTACAAACTGGACTGATGAAGTTGATAAAAAGGGTTTTATTATTTTTCAAATAATATTTCCCCTATTATACCTACATTTATTATTTTTGGTCAACAGATAGCTTGCTTTAAATCTTTTATTAATTTAAAGAATGGAT
Source organism: Timema bartmani (assembly GCA_902151455.1). Taxonomy (NCBI): domain Eukaryota; kingdom Metazoa; phylum Arthropoda; class Insecta; order Phasmatodea; family Timematidae; genus Timema; species Timema bartmani. Next base: position 9,513 of record CABFWB010010226.1, on the reverse strand, counting down.
TCCCTTCTGTTCCATTACAGATTACAATATTTGGATATAATTTTATCTTGGACACAGAGCAAATAGTTTATATGAAATGGAACTTTGTTTTGGGTGAGATCTATCTTCCATGTAATTAGTGTCATAAGAACAATCCAGTTGGATTTAGTTGTTTTTACATTATGAAAAATAATAGTGAGAAGTATTTTAATTTAGAAAAACTTGAATACTTTAGAGTTTATATACTTATATATATATAACTGATATATTTTGGCTGACCCAGGTGGTCTTGGTGTAAAGTACTTGCCTCGGGACCTTTTAATTGTGGGTTCAAACCCAGCCAGGGTCGATGTGAGATAAAAATCTGTTGCACAACTTTGTTCAGAGGCAAAGTAAAGCCATCAGTCCCATGTAAGAGGCCCTGGAAGGTATGTGAAAATACCTTTCCTGGCAAAGTTGGTAGGCCCTTTAGTTCCCCAACAGTGAAATTCTTGTGTGTTGATATATTCACTCGGTTCAGAAAGTGTATGTTGAATACTTCATATTTTCACCATACACCTAATGAATGTGTCTACTAATACACTTTCAACATAGTATTGCCTAACATTCACAAATTAACAATTGAAATATATGCACAAACAAAATCCACAGAATGGTGAGATGACACAGCTGCCAGAATACAATATTGAGCCTCCCGTCCATTTTAAAATGACCTCTCTCTTGCACATTCATCAACCAGCGTCTTGCAAAATCCTGAGAACTTGATTATTTTTCGTTATTTCTACTATTGCCAATTTGATTGATGCGTATGAATCCAAGATTTAACGGGAATATTCTACGTTCTATATTATTTTTAACGGTACAATCTAGTGGCAATACCACAGATATATCGATAGAGAATGTAGGGAAAAGATAATTTCATTTATACCCCATGTTGTCCAGGGACCTGAAAAACAGGGGCGCTGTGCTGCTGATGCTGTCTTAAAGAAAATTACAAACAATTTTATTTTTATTAAAGTCATAAATTGTTCAGACATATTTGATATTGTACTGATTTCCTTTAACATTTCAGAGTGATTTATTTCATAGTTAGGACTATTTGAGTGTCAACTTCAAATACCGAGCTGTGTAACTCTTATAATGCGGTGTTCTGTATAATCTGTGTGTTTCTTGAGTGTTACATGAAGTTGACACAGTCTAAATTTGGTTGTTAGAGATCCATCAAAATTAACCTTGGATTATGTCAAAAAGCTTTATAACCTTTTTGCAGAATCTACTAACCGTTGGTGCATTTTAAGTGAGCATGTTCAAAAATTGTTTTTGAAAAAGTTTGTGAAGTGGCATTTTAGTTGATAGTATAACAAGGTTGTAAGAAAAAAATTAATATATAATGCATAAAAAAAATTTGTATGCATATTTTCAATTGGAAAAGGGTGAATAAATTAAATTATCAAATAATGATTTGATGAAGCCAAACCAGCTACTTACAATGTTGGGAACAAAACGAAATACTGCACACCTTGATTTTAGTTTATTTGTCTAAAATATTTAAATCAGCAAGATAATGTACCTGTCAATTTGTTTTTATCAGGGTGTCTACCGAGTTGGAAAAACAAAAATTAGTGACTTTTTGGTGACCTTTTAAGACCACAATATTCCTTTGGTAAACGGCTGAACATTATATAATGCATATATAGGCATAATGCACTCATACACAACATTAAACTTTAACTAGATGGAGAATGTTAACCTTGTCCTTGGTATCACGGTACAAACAATCGGGCTCCTTGCGGCTAGCGCATGGCATCATGGGTAGAGTGGATGGCTCGACATTTGACGCGTTGTTACGATGCGCGGGAAATTCAACCAAAAATATATTTTCGTGATTTTATGACCAAAATATTGAAGATTTGTGACTTTTCAGGGACTTTCGTGACCTTTAATGCAATTAGTAACATTTTCGAGACTTTCATGATCCAGTAGACACCCTGTTTATACATGAAACATTATTCTATGATTCATTAAGAGGCTATTAAAATAATGCTGTGAAAACATTCTCGATTTCAATTTGAACATTTTAAATTTAAAATGTCTGTACTTTCTTGAAATGCTTAATTTGTAAACACACCGAAATAAGAAATAAGTTTTCAAAGTCACAATATATAAATATTATGTAATTTAAATTATAACCATCCTAACAGTATCCTGTCATTTAAAGAAACTCCTCCGCATTGGGCAATATATTTATTTTGCCCCATCTATCAAATAATACAAATAATCAAATATTAATAAAACTATAAAAGACATATCTGAACAACACACAGTGAACACAAACTTTGGACTACTTTTTACTTGATATTTGCAGTGGCGTATCCTGGTAATGCAAGACAGGTGTGCTGCTACTTAAAATTAATATCTACTCCTAACCCCTTCCCCTTTTAACTGAGAAATAAACTACAGTGGATTCCGGTTAATTGGGACACATCGGGCTAGGTCACTCTGGCCCAATTAAGCAGCTGCCCCAATTAGACGAAATTTTAATGGTACAAACATTTATTTAAAAATACTGTAACTAAAGCGAGAAGCAAACAAAATGTACTTAGTAATACTTGTATGTGTCAAGTAAGGGTTGCACATTACTTAAGAGTTCTTTCTTTGAAAAGAATTATCAAGTCCACCCTGACGTGTTTTCTTTATGGACTGCACCTGTTCAAAGTCAGCGCAGGTGTCTAGTGCTGACAAAGGGTTGCCTTAGTTGCCTTCCTGTATGACGTAGCATCTCAATTCAGCGATATATTTCCTGGCATCCTGGTTAGTCACTCGCTCAGATGTTTCATTGTCATCATTTTCTTGTTTTTGTGTTGTCTCTGAGTGTTTTGCCGCAGTTTCTTCAATGATTGTATCCTCACAATCTTTATTTTCATCATGGCATTGAAGGTTATCATCAATGCTTGAAAATCTTCACAATTTTGGATGTGTTGCAGTTCTAGAGACATTTCATTGTCTGTACATATAACTACATCTGAATCAAAATTAATTGAGAAACCACATTTAGCAAAACAATTCTGAATTGATTTGCTAAATGTGGTCAGCGCTCGTAGCATCAGCACTTTCCTTCTCACCGTGTGCTTTTTTGTAACTAATGTCATGTCTGACTTCCATCGAGACAACCAACCATCCGTTGCTTTGAAATTTACATGACCTGCTTTTTGGCCAACTCTTTTGACTTGGTTTTTAGCACGCACACACACACATACCTCGTTTAGTTACAATGGAAAACCATTGATTTAAAGCATCCTCAAGGTCTGGAGCTTTGCCTTGCTTCTTTCGCTTATGAGATGTTTTATTTAAACCCACGTCCAATGTTCACTCTTCTCTTAAGTTTTTCTTGTTGCTGTAACAGTCGGGAAATTGTAGATTTCGGCACCTTAATTATCTCCACTAGCTCACGATGACTAATGTTAGGAGGTTGACTTTTTATCTTTTCAAGAATAGCAATTTTTTCGGAGAGTTTCAAACCTTTATGTGGCCGTTAAATGTACTGGAAAAAAAACTAGCTCAGTGAACTGTTTGTTACAGTTTTTAATTTATGTTAATCCACACAATGAACAGCTATACACAACACATAACTTAAGTGTTCTCGTAAACAATTGTGTACCGCAAGCATAATGTCAAACAGGATTTGACTACCACAACAAAGAACAAACAACACAGCCACGCTATAGCACTTCTTCAACTCTACCGACTCAGCTGCTGCTCGCACAATTTCCATGTTACCAGGGCTCTCAACATGACCTTCACTGTCACCCCACAGAACAAACGCAATACACAGCACCGACTTCACAATAACAAACTCAGCTGCAGCCCACAGAATATCTATATGCTACGAGCTTGTGAGCCTACATTACCTTCACTGCCCCAATTAAGCAGAGAGTTGGCCCAAATAAGAAGATAAGTTCAAGGCAAATACTTGTTTTGTTTTTGTTCTTAGAGTTTTGTCCCAAATAAATGGCTGCCCCAACTAAATGGAACCCACTGTATATTTAATTACGCAACGATAATTATTAAGCTGTAAGAAAAAAATATTTACTAAGAGTTCATATATCCACTTACAGGTTTCACTTGAAGATCGGATACAATCTTCTTTCCTTTTGCAAAAACTTCTCTGTGAAGGCATCGTAAAAGGCAGGGTTCTTCCCAAAAAAACTATGCCAGCCAGGTGGCATTGTAACATGTTAGATACTTTCTAACACTTACACTCAATGAAACCCTATAATAGGTTTAAAACTTTTACTACCAGATCTAATAAGTTCTAATAATGTGTGACATCACAAGCGAGAGACGCCCAATTATCTTCAAAAATGCCCCAGCGAACGAGGCAACTCGGCTTTGAAGACCAACACACAAACATCTAACACCTGGGCCAGACGATGAGTAAATGAGAGAGGCGTCATTCCTAACAACCGTCGCTGAGCGCTAGGGGTCGGGTGGCGTGATTCTTGAAGATTACCACTCCTCTTCGTACTTTGAGCTAACCTTGCCAAATTTTGTCACACTGGTATAAAAAGGCCTGTTCTTGGTTCACGTATAGCTATTCTATTGTAACCACCAAAGGAACTGCTGAAAGATATTTACGAGCATCTGCTAAAACTATGTTTTTAAGACCGCGATGGTTAAGGTGTCTGTGTCACCTCCTCGCCGCAGAGCAAGCTACGGTGGATACTATAATTATTTAGGGATGTTATAATCTTTATTGAGCTTTGAGCTCTATTAGTCTATGTCCATATGACTTAGTTCTTGTATGTCAGTACTACTGACTTGTTTACCTATGCCCTTAAGGTATTGTTTATTATGGTGAGCCTTGAGCTCTTTTGTTCTATGTCCATATGACTTAGTTCTTGTATGCCAGTACTACTTACTTATTTACCTATGCCCATAAGGCATAGTTTATAGCTTTATGCACTAGTTTTCTATGTATATTAGGCTTAGTCGCAAATATTAGGGTCAAGATTAGACTCCTTAGACTATATGACCAAGCTGCAGCTAGTTTAAAGAATATAATTTAATAACGGAGGATACCAGGTTATCTATTGCTTTATTCCACGACCTAACTGGGTCTGTAACTGACACTTGTCTCTGATGTGTCTGTGTACTGATATGCGGTACACAACCTGTGGAAGTGCTTCTTGTCCATAGTAGTGGCCCGCGGGGTTTTGTCTGTTGTGTACGGCCTCCTAGTGATGCCTTTAGCGTTAGTCAAAAGTAATCACTATTTGGCCTAGTACTATTCTCCCCTTTTCAGGGTAAGAGAATTAATATACTATTGATTGCTCAGGCAGTACTAATTAGGAATTGACCAGCCATAGTATCTGTAGCGTCTAGATTCCTGGTAGTTCGCCTTTTAATAGTTGTAAAATAATAGTTTCTCTTCTAGGAGCTTATAACACTGTAATGTCTAACTCTTTATGTAATCAACTCAAGCTAGCTAGCTCATGTTAATTACCGCCCTTGTAGCTCCTTAAACTGGGACTAACTCTATGTTGCTTAGTTCTTTATATTTAAGTTATGTGTTGTAGTTGGAAGCCTCACAGTCAGCAGGCTGGAGTAGAATTATCTCAGATAATCTTGTAATAAGATTTGATTACCACCACTAATTTATAAGGTCTTAGAGTTGCTGCCTTTCATCCTATTTGATGACTTAGTAATTGTCCTGCTTTAACGAGTTACAAGTTTCTTATTTACACCTATGACCTATATGTGTGGGTTATAGGGTGTACTTGGGTGCTTCACACCTGATGCTCCCTTGTCGAGCTATTTATATATTATAACCATTTATATTCTCATGTTTAAACAATGGATGGTTTGAATAATTTCTACCTATAGTTCTATGTACTTCCTTTTGAATTGTTTGAATATTAATAAACTAATTTGTTAAACTTGTAAATTATTCGTACACTTTGTTCCTTCCAATCAACATTTATAAGTTCACAAATGTTGTAGCATTATGAAGTAGCCAGGCGGAGGCAGTGTAACACCGTGCAATATTTTATTTACATTTTCAAAGTGGAAACTCCAATACACATTTATAAAAAAAAACACTAGATTTAGCAATAAAGTTACTTTGTATTTAAAAAGTAGAATGTTTTAATAACAATTTTTTTTAATATATTAGAATTCAGTTAAAAAAAGTTAGTTCTTATATGGTGTTGTTTTAACCCAAGATTAACTTTTTATACATTACTTCTTCGCTTCTTCTTAAGAGCTGTCTGAAGCTTTTTTATAGTCAAAGTCAGTTGGATCTGGTCCCGCTAGTGAAATTAGCATCAGATGATTTAGTGTGCAATGCAATTCCTTGACAAGGTTTTAATTAATTTTAAAGTAGAAAAACCCATTTCACATTTAACTGTGCTTACAGGTATAGCTAGTCTAATGGTAGCTAGTTTCGATAAATTTGAGAAAGATTCTTTGAACTCAGATGCTGTTGAAAATTTAAGCAATATTTGTTTCGAATCTAGATTTTTGTATGACTGTCCTTTAAACACTTTTGATGCAAATGCCCATTCTAGCTTACTATTTTCATAGTTTAAGATTGCAGGCTTCCTATTTTTAGAATAATGTGCAAAAAAAATGTCAGAAGCCTAATTTTGATCATGGCTCCCTGGACTGAAAACTTTTGAAAAATAATAAATGATTGGCATAGCTGGAAATCTTGCTTCTTAAGTGTTAATAACAGTGTGTCTGTATTTATTATATATTTTAGTCTTAAAAGCAACTTATATGAGCAATCATTACGAAGGTCTGACCATTCACCTGCACAATACAGATGAAGACTTTAAAATGATTAGCAAGGGTGTATTTTAATTCCATAATGCATAGTTTTGTGGCTTCCAAGATCGGGTCTATTTCTGTTAAAGTGACATCTTGCCTTTGTCAAACGTTAAGACAATTTAGATAAATGAGGTAGCACATTTGAAAGCATCATAAGTGAAGCTACAAAATTGTATGTCCTCATATATTTGCTTGAACGTTCTGCTGCAATGTCATTTCTTTTGGTGGCCTCTCTTTCAAGTGCAGCAATGACACTCAGTAAAGATTTTCTTAAATATTTTGCAGCAAAGTTAACAGAAAGCCACCTAGTGTCACTAGCCATTTTAATTTTAATCTGAGGACTATTCAGTATTTTTTGGATTCCAGTTAAACCAGCCATCCTAACAGAGAAATTTTGGAAGAGGAAAAACAGTTGTCTTAAGATATCATTCAATTTTACTAAATAAGGCAGTTCAGCAGCTGTTTGAGTACTAGAAAGAGCCAATTGTTTCAATAATTGTGTTAGTTATAGATTCAGCTTTGCCATCATTGATATTACAAGTGGATATAAAACTAACACTAATCTCTTTTTTAAGTTGACAAACATATTTAATGTATATTATAAGCTGCTTCAAAACTGAAATGTTTGTCGTTTCATCACAAAAAACACTTAAATAATCTGCTGAATGCACATTTGTTAGTATTTCACAGCAAATTTCTGAAGCTAAGATGTCAAGTAATTCTTGAATTACTCTTTATGATGTGTAATGTGCATTTTTTCCAATATCAAGATGTCTTAAGTATGTAAATCCATTGCCTTACAATGCTCAAGCAGTTTTTCATACAATGTAGTGTGATAATTCTTTTTTTGCCAACCAATACACAGATCTTAAAGCTCCCACAAAAGCATATCTCTGCAAGTTATTCAAAACTTAAATTGATCGGTAAATTTGTCCTAATCCGATTTCTTCAAGTACACGGTTTTTAATAATATCTGAACAGGAATCGGTGTGTAACTTACTTTGTTCGTGGTAAATTAAACTTTCTTTTCAAAGTCTTTTACACCGTATTGTCATCCAGGTCACTTCCTTGTTTATGGCCGTTTCTTTCCGTGTTTAACACACGTGTAACCATCATTCCATCATCTTTAACTACCAACCAATTAAATGTTTGAAACCAGCCATTGTTTACACCTGCTAAGTGATGTTTAGAAGTACATTTTTTATTTGAAACAGACTCTGTTTTATGAGATGGACCCGCCTCCGCTATGTCCTTGTTGGAAGTAGCTGGCTCTGTTGTTTTAGCACTTTCATTTTTCTTAAAGAAACTTGATAGTGTTGTTTTCTGCTTTAACTTCTTACTCATTGTGGGGTTTTATGTTATTTTATTTNCACGGGAATCGAACCCGCCTGGCTTATTGAGGTCCATTCTACACTAGCATTTAAAATGCTAAGAATTGCACCCTTAAATAAAACCCTTACTATCAAGAAGTCAGGAAATAAGTTTACGTCTAGACTAGTGTTTTGACCGCTATCTCAGCTGGCAATTAGACAGAGATGATAGTGTAGTAGAGAAAAGAACGGAGGGAAAGAAAGCAAGAAACACAACCGGGTCTTGCATTCGCTTTACAAATGACCCGTATATGTAGTTTAATATTGACATAGATAAATTGGCAGTACAATATTGGTACCACACAAATCGCTCAAATTTTAACCAGGCGGTCAGTGAAATCAGCCAGCCAAAAAGACACTGGGGAGAACATTGAAAAGTATTCTTCATTTTAACCTGCTCAAAAGTTATTTTTCAATTGACAATAGGCCAAGACTGGAGAGTTAATCTTGACCTCGTGTAGCTCTGCGACAACTGTGGATTCCCTTTAATGCTGAAAACGATCTTTCAACAGAAGCAGTAGTTGCCGGAATAGTAATTATCAATTCTGCCAGTGTGAACACTTTTTAAAGCGGGAACTGATATTATTTTCAACTATGAACTGCGGTAACTCATGAACTGACTAATTGAAGAATTCATTCAGACAACAAAATGCAACAAGTTCATTCTTCAATCATACATAGTTGGACATTCCTCCATAAACGTCTTTTAATTTATTGATGAGGTCCTCTGGAAACTTTTTATTGAAACTGGTATACTTTTACTCATAAAGAAGGTAGAATTACTCAAGTTTTTTTAGAGCCGCAAACCTGGTTTGTTTGTAAACACAAAGTTATCAATAATTTCAAAATACAGTTGGTGGCTTGCATATTTTCCTATACAACTACTACTTTGTTTATTTGTAGGTGATTCAAATTCTTCTCCACTTCTTCCCAATGTTGCATACCAAAGCTCATCAAAGGCAGTATATCTTGATTCTTGAATCTCATTTTTAATCTCTTCTCTTTTCTTGCAGCAGTACAAAATATCAAAATTCCTTGTTTGAAGTAAATTGTATAAAAAATCTGTATATCTGTGTATCTATAATCTTGAAAATACTTGGAAAATTATTGTATTTGGGTTCTTCAAGAAAGCCAAAAAGCCTTGTGATTTAACCATTGTCAGCATCACATTCTCCGGAACATTCAATAACATTTTCAAAAAAAGTCAATAAGCTCTAACCCATGGTCATCCACTGTATGTACTAATCCGGAAGTTAAATTCCACCTGTTGGGTGCAACAATTGGCAACTTCTTAGAAAGAAATCCTTGAAGAGCTATTGTTCTTGTGGACGATTTT
>CABFWB010010225.1:0-10018 GCA_902151455.1 Timema bartmani | reverse complement strand
GAGCAGCCGACAGCGGTTCGCAGCCGTATAACCCCCTTTCACTTAACCCCTCACTTCATCATACCCCCTCTTCGTGAGTTCAGTGGGCGTCAGATCCCTCGAGGTAAAAAAGTTTGATGTCGCAAAAACCCTTAGCGGGAGTTATTAACACTAAGCTTGTTATAAATGTTGAAAGCGGGTAGCAACGACCCTATTGAAGTCATTAACCCGCCCCACCCAAGCCCTGTTGACGCATCGGGTCGTAGAACTGTATAACATACTCCATCAGTGTAGCCATGTTTATACTTGTAAAGTGGGAAAATGAGAAATGTCTTTTTAATATCTAGCAACCTGGATAGCTCACCTAGTGGAACACTGATTGATGTCCATGAGTCATAATATTTTTTTAATATCAGAACAAGTCCACTAAACATTAAATATGAAGTCTGTCACCTAAGCTCAGTCGGTAGCGTATCTATCTACTGAGCTAAGGGTCATGGGTTTTGATTCCTATGGCGGAAAACAGGGCCGCCCTTAGGGGTGCGCGAGCAATGGGGAAGCCTTGTCCTTGAGAATAGTAACGGGACCTTACCCCACTAAACCTTCAGACGCCCAAGAGGGTTGTAACTAGGGATGTGAAAAAAGTATCGATACTTTATTAATATAGGTATTTTCCTTTCGATACTAGTATTTATTTACTCGATACTTTTACTGATATTAGTACTCACACTCCGGTATCGAAAGAAACTTTTTTTTGCTATCTACACTCATGGCCCATGCCGAGATTTATTAAGGTGGTGGTGACCTGGTGGTCTAGGGGTAAGGTGTCAGACTTCTGTGCTGGGGGTCTGGGGTTCAGTCCCCGGTCCCGGCACAGATTTATCTGATTGCTAAACCCTTACTTCACCTCTGACAAGATCGTGTATTAATCACAACTTGTGAATGTGTGGAATGCCAGGCCTTCACCGTGGTTCGGATTCCACGTTAAACTGTAGGTCCCCCATTTCATCTCACAATCACCCTACCATAACACATTAGCGTAAGTGCGTATAACCCGAACGGGTAGTAAGACGCGCTGCTAATAATAATAATAATGTGGTCTGTAGAGGAAGAACAAATTACATTATTTCTCAACCCTAACTCATTTTCTGCATGACAAGCAAGAAACAACTCCAGCATTCAGGGCCGTATGCAAGAACTGGACCCCTAATTTTGAAACTTGCGAAAATACTCGCTTGAGAGCTAACTCGCAACTTATGAACTTGCAAATCGCAGGTTGTACTAAAACAGAGCTAATTTTGAAAGGTTTCTACTGTCATGCGAGTCGGTATAGTGTTTCGCTTGCGACTGAGTTTTCAATCCGACAACACTGTAAAACCATGACGTGCCAAGGATTGAGGCGATGAGATGCCACAACACACCACTATACAAGATACTGTAACTGAAAGTAAACACTATTATTGTATTGAGTGCATCATATAAAACGATTTGTTTAGTTTTATTAGGAAACCATCTTACATTTATATACATAAAAGCTTGTTGTCTCAAAAAATTTTCAAGTTATATGATTAGATGTAAAACCGTCCTCTCAACCAATGTTCACTTTAGTACAGTTGGTAGCGCGATTGGCCTAAACTCAGATGTCCACGAGTTCGATCCCACCCCGTTTACCATATTTTAATTTTTTGTCTGAATTTAAATCACTTTTTAGTAATTAGAATTCAGTAATATATTATTTTATTTTAGCAACTATTTTTAAAACATAAATATGCCCTAAAGGTTTTTACTATGCGAATAATTAGCTTGCTTAGCCTTATTTTAAAATGTGTACATTTTTATGTCATAAAACCAATTAATTTAATTTTTAAATCACCTATATACAAAATTTCAAAATTAATGTGGGCCTACCGTTTTTAATTTACTACCTTTTTAAATTATTTTTAAAGACTATTATGTTAGTCTACGTAGGCTCAAATACCTTGTATACTTCTATATAAATTTTTTAAAACAAATTATATACTTATTAATACGACCATTTAAAATTAAAGTTTGATAAATTAAAAAAAAAAATAACTTTGAGATGACAGGATTTGAACACGCAAATTCTAGATTATGAGACGGTTACTCTAACGACTCAGTCAAATTGACGGTTAAATAATTTCGAAAAAATTATAATATATAATTGTTTTCACCCAAACAAGTATTTTTATTGAAGGATTGCATAAAGTGTATAAAGCAATCATATATTTTTCTTCTGTAAACCTATTTTGTAAAGTGGTAGGTTTATTTTCAACAAAATCACTCTCAGAAAGCTGCAACCGAAGAGGGGGATGGCATCCATTTTGTTATTTTATTGCCTACTCGACAGACAATGCCTGTCTCGCACGGTGCGAGGCTGGCGAGTAGAATCCGCTTGCTATTCGATCGTGTGACGTCAGTTTTCGCAGGGCAGAAGTTTCAAAATTAGGGTTTTGCGAGATGAGAGAAATACGCTAGCGAATCGCTACTCGCACGTTTCAAAATTAGGGGCCCTCGACTGAGTGGATGCTTTGTTGACTCTAGCGTGGGTTTGCTTGCGTCATCATAGGTTAAAAGGTGGAGCGATACTAGTATTCTCGGGACCACACCATCGGTCCACTAAGCATTCACTATACGTTCTTACATACCGCCCTCAATCTCTTTTATCTTTTAATTCATAGCTGTTCCTTCATATTTGTTTATCAATACAGCCGCCTGACTGGCTGAAAGAAGAGTGGAGACTCGTTTACTTAACACCCTGAGCATGGTCATCACAAACTAAACAAAAAATATTTTGTAGGCTCACAATAAACTCAGTCTACTCTAGCAGACGAAGCAGAAACGTTTATGTGAGATGAGGCATGGCGTCAGTTCTTAACCCTCCTCGGTGGCGTAGTTGGCTAACGCGCTAGTTTCGTGTTGAGCTAGACTGCTGAGGACGGGGTGATCGAGGTTCAAATCTAGGTCGGGTGGATTTTCCTAAATGGTTTTCCACTCAAATGCGGGTTAACTTCCTCTAAACCCAACCTTCCCAATTTCTAACCCATTAGCGTATAACCTGAACAGGTAGTAAGAAGCGGTACTTAAAAAAAATGTTAGATAGCGGAAAAGCAACTTGTAAAATTTGTTTTAAACTATTAAAACCATTATAATTTTCAGTGTTTAAATAAAATGAAAATACAATCATGATGCAAGAGTTGAGATTTTTTTGTAACGTCTTATTACCTGTTCAGGTTATACGCCTATGTACTAATTAGACTAGTGGGTTAGATATTAGGATGGCTTCATTTAGATTAAATGCGCCCGCATTTGCGTGTTGGGAGAATGGAAAGCCATTTAAGGAAAAACACCTTCAGTGCACCGGACCGGGATCAAACCCCGATCTCTGTCTTTGACAGTCTATTCCAACACGAGATTAGCGCGTTAGACCACGCAGACAAGAGATAAAAAAACATTTTTCCAGATTAAAATTTCGATACCGATACTTACCGCTATCGATATTTTTCTTCCGATACTTTAATGAGTACAGTATTGATACTTTCTTTCGCCAGTGTCTGTGGTGGATATGTTTCTCAATAAAAAATTTGAACGCATTAACCGATTTAATTCAAACCTAGCTAAGTTGTTCTTTGTGCCTTTATACAGATAAATTTCATCGGAGAAGAAAATCTAACAAATGTTTGGGAAAAATCAACTCTTACATATATAAAAACATGGCTTCTAAAGTAAATTATTAAATGTATTTACCTTTAAATAGCATTTCTCGATACCTTATATGGCAGAAAATTAGTATATAGCCTATGTGCAAAATACTGTCATTACACTAAATAAAAAGGTTTTTTAATTTTTATTTTTTTTACCCTATTTGATAGCCGCATGGTCTAAGGCATCACTATCGCAATAGACTGGCTGATGATGAAGGGGAGATCAGGATTCGATCCCAGTCGGGTGCACTTCCTAAAAATTCAACGATACTTATCCATAATTAAACTAAAAAAAACTTGGTGGAGGGGGGTATGCTAAGAATGGACCTGGCAGAAAAATTAATCATTGATGAAATGTGTTTTTTCCCTTTCAAAGTGATGAATTAACGACCAAAGACAAAATGTTATGCCTGTACTCGATTTAAGTTAGATTATAAGTCGTGTGCTGATATAATCAGTCAGTTCAGAAAGTGAATGTTGAATACCTCAAACATATGAAATAGCAACAATAAATAAATATATTAAGGATCATTGGTTCTTAAATTATATTTATAAATGAAAATACACAATTTCATCCAACAAAAGAAGCTTACGTTCAATTTATTCAGCTTCTCAATATATTATAAACTTTTTTTCTTTGTTAATTCTCTTTGAAAAACAAACAAAATTTACAATATGTTGCAAAAGAATGCATACACTTTTTATTTTCAAAACTGACCACACTCCTAATTTCATAGCTATAATGAAAAAATATACATGAAATAATTATTTTGAGATCATTATTTAATACATCACAGGTGTTAGAAAAAAAGATATATTTAAATTAATCAACCATATTGTCTATAAATATATACATGAAAATGTTTTATTTAATATAATCATCAATGAGTGTTTAGTTTACCTAAGAGTACTAAAATCATGCATAATAGTTCTGAAAATAATCAGAAATAGAGGCAAAAACTGGTCCATTAAAAAAAAAAAAATTCTACTTCAAAGGTAGAATAAATATTGAGAATCTTTTATAAGGTATTTGTTATAAAATCAAATAATTTTGGTTTCGGTTAGAGCAAAACTAGTTTGTATATACATCACAAATAAATCAACTTTTTTTTGAGTAAACAATATTGTAATTTTGTATTAAACTATTTATAGGCTAAATACATTTTGTATGTAAGGGAGGTTTGGCTAACAGTATGCAGTACCATTTCTACAAAGTTGGTAATACTTAGCGGGGAAACTATACACGGCCAGCCTTTGTGCAACACGGTGTGGTTATGGTGACAGTTGCGAAGACAATGTTACTCGTGATCTGAACATTTTACAGAGAAGAAACAATTTTTCACACATTTTCTATAATATTTTGGTCTTAAATTTAAGGAATTAGTGAATGCTACAAGGAGTAAATACATTCTATAGTAGCATATAAACTTTTATATGGGTGTCTCTTTTAGCCTCTGAAACATTTCCCCGCAAGGTAGCAGGTGATGGCATATACCTGCTTTTCAAAGAAACCTTACAATGTCGGCTAAGAGTACTCAGCACGGTATCGGTATCGGTTAAGAGTTCTAGTGAACTATTTACTACCTTATCTGCATACTATTACCTGACCAAATACTATTGCCATTCTTGGCGTTACAATTCTTACTAAACCTTTATTTATATCAACACTAATGGATAAATACACGAAAAATCATTCAAGCTTCTTATTTAGTATGAGTGTTTTAACTTAGATAAAAATCTTCGTTTAGTAAAATTTAAAGAACTTGCAATTGCTATGACACACATTCATATAAGGCCATGTAAGTTAAGGAGTAAACTCATTTCAGTGTACAAGGATATACCCATTCAATCCCAACTTATTTTCTGCTGACAATTTTGCACCGTCTCTGGTCCCTTTCAACGAGAAAGATGGCAGTGGTAATCAACATAATTCACTTACAGGTAGCTGCTCTGGCACCAAAATATTAGGAGATCAAGTTATCTCTGAAGTACATGAGTCTGCGCAGCTCCCAAAATAGCCCCCTCCCCCTTCTCAAGCTGGATTAGTCTCACATATCCAACCAAAACTTCTACAGATTAACTCATTCAGCAACCACCCACGTCGATATCAGAGCTACAACCTCTACCAAAAGAACCTCAGTAGAAAAAAGCAAAGGACGATCCCAAAAATCAGAAAAAATGCCATCAACCTCAGTGAAGAACAGCCGATGAGAGAAAAAAAAAGAGAGAATGAAGCAAAGAAAAGTATGAGAGAGGAAGAAAAAAAACCCGGCAAGATAAGATGAAGGGAAAAGTTGTTTCAGTAAGAAGAAAATTAAATAGTGGGTCTGAAGATGAAAAACAGAAAAAAATGTATGAATGCCCTGGATGCGGATGTGATTTTGATGACTGGGTACATTGTAATAGTTGCAGTGCATGGTGTTATGAGGAATGTTTCGACCACAAAGGTAGCGGCTCTTACACATGAGACCACTGTTGATGATGACTGGGTACAGTGTAATATTTGCAGTGCATGGTGTTATGAGGAATGTTTCGACCACAAAGGTAGCGGCTCTTACACATGAGACCACTGTTGATAACAAGAGTTGCAGATACTTGCCCGACGCAGTTTGTGCTCTTGCCTGTCTAGCTGTTTAAGAGTATGCAGAGTATGTTTTATACTAAAAAATAATTTCTAGCTATTTTAAGAACTTTAGCCATACAGAGTGTGAATTTTAAAGGAGCTGATATGTTGCAGTAATTATTTACATATTATGTTTTTAGTTTTGTAATAACATTTTTAAGCTATGGCTGTTTTTTCTTTAGGTGTGTACTCTTAGCCAAAAACCCCCTTACTAAATAAACAATAATGTACCCAAGTCTGTGAAAGTTTTCAAACCTGACCACGATGTGTAAGTTTGTCATTTGTAAAAATCTAGTTTGTAACTTGAACAGGCATAGCCAAACATTTGTGCCTGTTCCCTCTGTAATCAAAAACAAGACAGCTTTAAAATATTTATTTATTTCTCTGGGCAAGCTGCAACATTTAAAAGTATCCTTCCCTTCATTTCACCAGCAATGTCTCTGAATGTGAAATATATTTTCAAAACCAATTACCCAAGCATCTTGGAGTCTACTCTGCCATGGACGTGAGTGTGGTGATAAAATGCTAGGAATATCTAATACAAATACTTTTCAATACACATAGTATGCAATAATTGTTATAGCTCCATTCAATGAGAAGACAAATAATTTACCTTGAACAAGATTATCTCAAGTGAAAATGGGCGGGTTCAAAGCATATGACAAGTCGAATAGTAACTAGATAAATGAAGTATGTCGGTGAGCTAAACAAGACATTGGTGGTATTATTCGAGATCAATATAAGAATGTCGATGCACATAGATGGAACCTCAACTGGATGGACAATCAACATTTATTTCTGGGTGTCAATGTTAGTATTCCTCTGTTTCAACAGATTGAAACTTTTCTAACATACTTTTATCTGAACAGCTTTGTCACAACTTGCCAATAATCTTGAGCCTTCACCAAACTAATATTTATATTTAAAAAATTGATCACATACAAAAGCTTTACTATGATGCTGACAAAACAAAAATTGGGTGTACCTCAAAATGAAATACATTTATGACTTTTTGTGAGAGAGTCTCAAGATGATATCAGCACATCACCATTCTTAGACATCTATCACATAAACACTTTAATATTGGTTCAGGGCACAACAATTTATCAAAATGGTACAGCGATATTTTACTATACACACACATGCAATGAAAGCTCCATACTATATTGCCCGTGTAAGGTAGCAAGCCTACCTAGCGTTGTTCCACTATGGTGTAACTAGTAAGATATGACCATAGTGAAGACTCAAGAGATTTCAGAGTAAGCTAAGTACTTGTGAGTCTAAAATATATATTCCGTCTATTTAGATAATACATACAATAATGTTGATTAATCTTACACTAAATTTTCAATTCTTTTGGTTTAAAAAAATGAATATGTGAACATATTCAAGATCACTTTTAGATATATTTAATTACAATATTTTACATATAATAATGTATTAATTAGTTGTATTTTGAACCAATATTAAATACGTTTATATGAGTGAGGTTTGAAACATTTCTATAGCTGCCAAACGTTGTTTGTGTTTAAAGTGATAAAATCAGTCTATTGCCAACTGAACATCTTTCAATATCATTCAAAGCCAGCCGTAGATGTTGCAACTAGTCTTACAGGGAGAATCCAAGAGATGACCCATGTCTCAGTAACTAGTCTTACAGGGAGAATCCAAGAGATGACCCATGTCTCAGTAACTAGTCTTACAGGGAGAATCCAAGAGATGACCCATGTCTCAGTAACTAGTCTTACAGGGAGAATCCAAGAGATGACCCATGTCTCAGTAACTAGTCTTACAGGGAGAATCCAAGAGATGAACCATGTCTCAGTAACTAGTCTCACAGGGAGAATCCAAGAGATGACCCATGTCTCAGCCAGAAATCTCACTGTCAATGTCAACAGTTATTGCTTCATTAATATGTTGTTTGAACTTCAAACACACAGATTTTAACTGCACAATCTACATTGACACTGGTTATGTATTGGATCTCTTAAACATTTTTGTTCCTAGTCTAAATTATAAGAGAAGATTTAAGAAAAAATAAAGCTCTGGACAATACAAAATAAAGTGATATTAAATGACAACTCTGAACATTGTTGAACATTAACTTAGTATTGTTTGTACTTAAATTCCCTCTTTGGATTTTACACTCACAAACTTACATATTAATACAATAACACATTTAAGAGTAATCAATCAAAATTAAACTCTTTAAAATTATTACCCTAGCCTGATAACAAAGCCATACTAAAAAGCAGTTTAAAAATTAAAAAGTATATAATTACAATCACCAGTTGTCCATGCCATTAAACCACCTCTAAATAAAATCTATGTAAGAAACCCTTAATGAGAGCATGTAAACTAATTATCTTTCATTTAATTTGGTTTTACAATGAATGGTGATAACTCTTTACCTTTTGTACCAAATTACTTAACCTAAATAGTCTATAGTGAATGTTTTGAATGTGCTTGCAAAACTGTCAAAATGAAAATATGAAATATACAACCACAACAACAATATTTTAAAAATAATTTGCGATGATGAGTTTTGTTAAGCAGGCACAATAAACTAAGTCTTTATGCTCAATTCTGCACAGAACCATTTTAATTTAGAGTAAAATGACTAATCCTTTAATAGAACTAAATTATAATTAGCTTGTTTGAGAACTTGATGGTAAATAAAAGTGAGGCAGGCGCTAGATTTGACAATTAATTACAACCAAACACATTAAAGGCACTATTTACTGTCTTTGGTTCGGGTGACAGGACTATTTATATCTATCTCCCTTAAAATTGATCCAATTCACAAAATATTTATTCTTCGAAAATGGTTAAGCCAAATAACCCAAATTGTCTTGACTAAATGAAACCATTTCTGTTTTTTATAAAGGTTCATAACATCAACAGGAACTCGAGAATAATACCTTTCTTCTCTGTATTCGACGAGGAGTCCTGATGGTCTGGTTAGCAACATGGCTAATATACATTTGTTGACTTTGTACAAATTACAAATTACAAACACATTATTAAGATAAGTCCCAAATTAAGCGTCCAAGTTAGAAAAATAAAATGCATTACAGTATGTCTTCTAATCATTACAATAGTTTTAATTATTTCCATACTTTTCTAAGAAAATGACATCCTCATTTGGTACAAAATAAAGTGTTTGATAAAAGCATACAAACTTTACAACACACAAATTCATAAATAATTGACAAGGTTGTGGCTCCACTTTTTATAGGCTGTATATAAAAAAATATTTTTGTTTCCAAAATGTGATTTCGTTTGTACAAGTTATTTCTTTTTCAGAGATCATGGAAAATCATAAAATCTAAAAACAAAAAAATATAATTTACTTACAAATATCTACAAACCAATAATATTAATAATAATGATCTATGTATTATATAACATTGTACATATATATGAAGAGATCTATGTTTCCTTAAATGTAGTGAAGTTGGCAAGCCTGTTCACCTAGCTGCTTGTCTTGGCCTGTTTCGGTGGACGTGATGGTTCAGACGAGGGCAGCGAAGTTGAGGGGACTTTGGCGATATTGTCACTGCAAGGACGTTTCCTGGTTTTCAAGTAATCTGAAACAAATAGAATATAAATATTACTTGCTCGGTAGCACACCAACTATCAGGCTACTACTTGTTCAGTATCACACCGACTATCAGGCTACTACTTGCTCGGT
>CABFWB010010224.1:0-10018 GCA_902151455.1 Timema bartmani | reverse complement strand
ACACTAATTACGGGCGCACTGGGGGCTCTCGGTGGTTCACTCGGTTTCGGAACGGTCACAAGATTGCCGCACGACAACTTCTGATAGCAAATACTGTCGGTGGTATTTCTGATAGAAAGCACTGTCACTGTTACTTCTTATAGCAAGCACTGTTGATGTTACTTCTGATAGCAAGCACTGTCGATGTTACTGCTGATAGAAAGCTCTGAAACTCTTCATCCAAGGAAGTTTCCCTTAAACGTTGCAGGCCTTCTCTGGACTGTGGGTGATACCAGAGCACCTAATTTTGAAACGTGCGGGTGGTGGGCGAGTCGCTAGCTTATTTCTCGCATCTCGCACACACTCTCGCAAACACCTAATTTTGAAACGTCTGCGCAGCGAAAACTGACGTCACACTATCGACTAGGGAGCGGATTCTACTCACCAGCCTCACACCGTGCGAGACAGGGCTTGTCTGGCGAGTAAAACATAATAAAACAAAATGTACGCCATCCCCATCTTCGGTTGCAACCTTATGAGAGTGATTTTGTTGAAATAAACCTACCATTTTACAAAATTGGTCCACAGAAATAAAAAATATGATTGTTTTAAACACTTTATTCAATCCTTCAATAAAAATATTGGTTTGTGTGAAATCACAATAATATATTTTAATTATTTCATCTTTGTTAAACCGTCAACTTGGTGGTGGTGACATGACATTCTCATAATCTAGAGTTTGCGTGTTCAAATCCTGACAGCTCCAATTATGTTTTTAATTCATCAGACTGAAAAAAAAAACTTTCATTTTAAATTATATTATTAATAAGCATATAATTTGTTTTAAATATTTTTATATAACAATACAAGGTATTTGAGCCTACGTAGACCCACAATATTCTTCTTTAAAAATAATTGAACAAGATAGTAAATTAAAAACGGTACATTAATTTTTGAAAGTTTGTGTGTAGGTGATTATTTAAAAATTAAATTAATGGGTTTTATGACATAAAAATGCTAACATTTAAAAATGAGGCTAAGCAAGCTAATAAGAACCTCGAGGCATATTTATGTTTTATAAATAATTGCAAAAGTAAATAATTTTTTACTGAATTCAAATTATTAACAAGGGATTTTTTATTCCGACAAAAAATTAAAATATCATATTCGAGATAGAATCGATCTAGTGAACTTCTAAGCTTCAAACAAGCACGCTACCAAGTGAGCTAAAAGGATATGGATTATAATGAACGTTCAACTCATACTTATATAACCTGATAATATTTTGAGACAGTAAACTTAGATGCACACAAATGGAAAATGGTTTCCTAATAAAACCAATAAAATCGTATTACATGATGCATTTAATACAATAATAGTGTTTCCTTTCAGTTACATATCTTGTACAATGGCGCATTGTGGCATCCCATCGCCTCAATCCTTTGGTAGGCTACGTCATGGTTTTACAGTGTTGTCAGACTGAAAACTCATTCGCAAGCGAAACAACACTACACCGACTTGCACGACAGTAGAAACCTTTCAAAACTAGCTCTGTTTTGTTACAGCTTGCGATTTGTGAGATCATGAGTGGCGAGTTTGCTCGCTAGAGAGTTTTTTTTAGCAAGTTTCAAAATTAGGGGTCCTGGTGGTTGTATATGTTGCTACTACTCTGTGAGTGACACCAGGTGGTTATATGTGTTGCAGGCGTCTGAAGGCGGAGCTGCAGGCGCTGCGCCGGAAGGGAGCGCTCCGAGCATCCGACTGGGAGCGCGAGGAAGGTCTCCTGCTACCCGGCAGGTGTTGCGCGCGATGCAGGGCTGAACTCGGCCGGATCATCAACAGGGGGGCCTTCTGCCGGGCGTGCAGACTGCGGGTGTGCAAGGGCTGTCGGGAATACAGTGCCAGGACCACAGATTGGGTGTGCTCTGTCTGCCACAAACACATGTGAGTCAACACACACTAACCACACACTAACTACACACTAACTACTGATGCATGTATCCCTAAAACATGTTACGCTCATTTTTAATACTATAACCGACAGTTGAAATAGTGATCATATAGGGTATATATAAATTAAATAAACTTTTATTGATTTGGTGTTTGATAATTTTTTTTAAATATCATAAAATATTGCACAGTTGATTTCACCAATTAAGAAGAATTACACACTTTACCGATTACGCATATTTGAATAAATGATAATTTAAATCCGACTCTGTCTAAACTCTAAAAAAGTGTGATGCTACATTTGGAGTCTTCCCAATTAAAACTCAAATCTCTACATTTTGAACATGATTGACCCACTACCCATAATACAAGAGCATC
Organism: Timema bartmani; assembly: GCA_902151455.1. NCBI lineage: Eukaryota > Metazoa > Arthropoda > Insecta > Phasmatodea > Timematidae > Timema > Timema bartmani. The sequence continues at coordinate 7,711 of CABFWB010010224.1, read as the reverse complement.
TACATTTTGAACAAGATGGGCCGTTTTATTCGACCTAAACCCCCTTATCACCTTGGTTGTACGGCGTCTTAATTCCTACCCTTCTTCTTGTTTGAATTTACACCAACGAAAACGTGTCCAAATCAAACTGTAATGAAGGAAGGTAGTAAGAGGAAAAAGGCATTACAGGTGTAGCATCAATTAATCCAAATGAACAACAGAAGCTGAAAACATTAACTTAGGTTGTCACTCACCATTCAATCCCTATCTCTACCACTATTCGAACTAAAGACGATCCAAGCACACACGCCCGCGACAAGAGTTGATTTGTGATTGGCAAGTTAAAGATAAGTCGGAACAACGCGCCAATTCATATCAGTTCCCCGATGTTCGAGAAGGAAGGGATGACGTCACATCCGGTCCCAGAATGTTCCAAATGTTCGATTTGGATTACGTGTCTGCCGGTTGTGTAGAATTACCACCTGACAGTTGACATACGTTTCTTCCCCTTATTACCTCCCTTTTTTCCCCTCTATCCTTCTCTGGCGCAACTATTGCATTTAACACCCCGTGAGTGGCAATGTAAAACCATTATTGGCGGAGATCTCATTCGGGGAGGAGCTAATTCGTTAACGCGCCTGTTAAATATAATATAAGAAAATGTATATATGTGTATCTCTTTAATTATGCTAAATTGCGTTTCGGTCTATAATTCATAAAATAATAAGCTACTTGTTAATATTTGGAATCTTTCAGTCAAAACTACTTTTTATATTCATACTTTATTATTTACATCATAGTCTTTTTTTGTTGTAAAGAATGATATAAATTTTATTGAAGTAATGTAATATGACTATATTATAATTTCAGATAAGACCTTTTTTGTTAGCGACTTTGTTTATGTGAGAGTGTGTGTAAATTACACTAATATTGTTCTCAGTCCCTTTTGGACTTGTGAAATATTAATTGTTGGAACTTGAACTTTTTGTGAGAATAGTGGCAACATGCCATTTCTAGAAAATATTAACTAGCTTTTAGTCTTTATTTTTAAGACTTATTTCTTTTTGCTTTAGGTAACTAAAAATATGTTTGTGAATATATAATAATATTCTTTATTTCTTAAATAATATTATAGGAAATTAGATGGTGATTAAATGTAGATTTACCTTTGGTTTCTGTTACTTTGTATTGTTTGTAACTGTCATTATAAACGTATCTACCTACATACGGTACTTCCTTTATATTGCCCTGTCTTCTTTAGTAAGGCCGTTGAAGTCTGTACTCCATTTTGTTAATATAATATAATTGTTTATTCTTTTAAAACTATTTCTCAACTAATTATAAATAATGACATCAATTTAAAAAAATACCATCCGCGATTAATGGTAAACATAACTTCAGCAAACAGAATGAACAGTTTCCTAAACTTAATATTACTATAATGTTGCTTTAATACTTGAATTCCTGGTTAATTGATTTTAGCCTAACTTTTATATTGGCTGGGCTCCTGCCAAATAATTCTTTCTTTTGGGTTTTTCGCCCAATATACAAAGACTTGCCTACTCTGACTTTCTGCTGTTATTTTATGTTTTCCTTGTACAATCTTTATGCTCTCAAACTATCCTTTTCTAAAAAAATATATTAAAAAGGGGCTACACAAGGCAGAAAACTTTTCATACATGTAGCTGTAGTTCAAATCTCGGCCCCCTGATTTTAAGCTACGAGGCTCTTTGAGGCACCAATCACTGTCCGGGGTTTGTTCATACTTTCGGTGAGATGCATCAAATCAGCAATCACAGTCCAGAATTTGTTCATACTTTCGGTGAGGTGCATCAAATCACCAATCACAGTCCAGGGTTTGTTCATACTTTCGGTGAGATGCATCAAATCACCAATCACAGTCCAGGGTTTGTTCATACTTTCGGTGAGATGCATCAAATCACCAATCACAGCCCAGGGTTTGTTCATACTTTTGGTGAGGTGCATCAAATCACCAATCACTGTCCGGGGTTTGTTCATACTTTCGGTGAGGTGCATCAAATCACCAATCACAGTCCAGGGTTTGTTCATACTTTCGGCGAAGTGCATCAAATCATCAATCACAGTCCAGGGTTTGTTCATACTTTCGGCGAGGTGCATCAAATCACCAATCACAGTCCAGGGTTTGTTCATACTTTCGGTGAGGTGCATCAAATCACCAATCACATTCCAGGGTTTCACTGTCCCACTTAGTGAAGTTGTCGTGTCACGTGTAGCCGGGCGTCGTCTCTTCTGCGAATGTGCAGCACGTTCTGGTGTCGAACCCCTCCCTGCATGGTAGTGGATTGACGCTCCAACACATATATATTCTCCCTTCCAGTCTCTATCCAGGCCATACCCTTAAATTAAGCTTATTTCCATTGTCCATCCAGCATATGCTCTAAATCGTAATGTAGGCCTATATTACATTAATCCTAGAAGTTAGAGTTCAGTATCGGGATCGAGGTTAAATAAAAAGTATACCTTCTTCAAGTACTTTGATCATTGAGATGAATGTATGAACAGTAAACATTCTTTCATCTTTCTTTCTTTTACACATATTTAGTCTTTCTCAAATCTCTAGTAAAGAATATTCACTAACACGCTTCACCATTTAAATAAATGCAACGACACAGTCGTAAAAACATTTTTCATATTGTGTATTATAGCTTTGAATAAAATTTTCAAAAATAGCTTTTTAGTAAACTACCGTTAAATAAGTTGTACTCATAAAAACAAACACATCATCATGATCATAATAATCGCTCTTTATACATAAATTTAAAACCAAATTGTTCGAATAAATTTGACAAAATTCAAATTATAAAAAAAAAATTGAACTACCCTAAAATTATGAGTTATTTGTAAAAATAAAAACTTATTCTTATTTATTATGAAAAACTATACACAGATTCCCATTTTGAATTCCATCATCAAAGTCACTCTCCAAAACATTCAAATTTTCTATCATTTGTTGTAACTAAAATACCATTAAATTAATTAACTTTAGATAAATAAAGATGCATTATTATTGATTTTTAAAATAGTCTTCCGATATCACTGTTGAACCAAATCGTTAAAGCAATTTTTTTTAATATTAAAAAAAACGCCATTAGTAAACTTCTCCTAGCCAAATTTTCTTCTCAAAACAAATATACAGCTTTATTTGTCATGTTCATGTCAAACAATCCAGAGATATCGATCTGGAACCAAATTGTTAGGTCAATTTTAAAAATACTTCCTGTTTTTGAAAAATTATTCTTCATTAGACTACCCATAAATGAGTTTCCATCCCAAAAATACATATTTAATGTTAGTTGTCATACCAAACATTTCCAAGAAACTTATTTGAAACCAAATTGTTTTTAAATATTTTGTTTATTAAAAATCTGTCATCAGTAAACTACCCTTCAACGATTGTTTGCCCAAAAACCAACTATATAGTACCATTTTTCATGTCAAACAAATCCTAGATATGCATTTTAAACAAAATAATTAAAGCCATTTAGAAAAATTTGAAATTCAAAAAATCACTCATCAGTTAACTACCCTTAATTGAAGAGCTAGTATACAAAAAAATTATGGTATTGATCTATAATAATTAAATATAAAGTTTGTACGTACATACGTACGCATACACACACACGAGGACAGAAATAATGATAAAATTCGCTTTTTTGGGGTTCGTGTTCACATAAAACGTAAAATTTGTCATAATTTAGAGTTCAATTTTTTTCACGATCACTACTCTTGATATGAGAAAGTAAAAAACTCGTGGTCGTCCTCACCTAGATATGTCAATACTTGCTGCGAAGCGTTAAACCGACGTCTGTATGCTCTACCAAAGCTTGATCCTGGTAGAAACATTTGCCCTACAAGATTGAACTCGACGATGATAGTCTTGTGAGTAGCGTCTAATATGCGACATTTGGGTCACCATCCCCAAACGTGAGCGGCCATGCCATCGTGGTCAGATCGTGTGCTATAGGGGTAGTTCGCTCTCCCCTACATAGAGGGCAGCAACGTCACGGGACTCAAAGACGCTACAGAAAACTTATAAAACTGTTTATTACAGGTGTGATGCTGCATATAAAATTAATCTTGTATCTTAGAGTAGTAATTTAGCATGTAAGGATGTTGTACATAGATTAGAATTAAGGAAACCTAGAACTAAGAAAGAGATGAGATGAGGGAAAATACCCATGAAAAATAAATTATTAAAATTGCTTATGTTTTGGTTTTGCACTTGTAAACGATAAAATAAATGTATCTCGGAAATGTATCTTGAACTAGTAAAAAGTATCTTTAAATAATTTTCACTCTTCCCCTCTCTCCCATTTTCCCAGATTCAGCACCCACGAACATCCCCCCTTCTCACTTTGACTCCCCACCAGCCAAATGGAAGTCCCAAGGCACTAAGGGAGGAAAGGAAGCCGGACAACTTCAGGCCGCATTCAGGGAACCCCGGAACCCGCGAAGCTGAACCCCAGCATCCCGCCCTCCCTCCCCTCCTATACCCCACACCATCCTCCCTTTACAAACCACAACCGCGCCCCGCATTCCCCAGACCCTACCTGGAGGTTGACTTTTCCAAGCTCCTAAAGACAGGCCCGCGCAGAACACAGCAGGTTCCTAAATGACCCCAAGATACAAGCTAAACTATTAGTCCTTGGGTTAGACACCCCCCCTCCTCCCCTTCTCTCTCACAAACCAAACCCTCACACCACTAATAGTCAAGACATCCACCTCCCCTACAACCACCACATATTCAACCCTTATTTCCCCTATTCTCTTCGCCCCCCCTTCGACCCCCGAGTAGTCCAAGTCGATAAACAACAAAAAGACGAGAAACACGTCGTCCTCAACTTCTTATTCCTTCTCACCTTCTAAGACGACGCACGTTATAGGTCTCATAAGTATTGAGCTCCTACAAGCATTTAACATGATCCTATTCCTCTTTCTCGACGCGGTCCAACGCTTCGCACGACTGGTTCTCATTGAGAATGTCCTCCTCAGGTTCCTCAACTTGCCATATGCTTAGGATTTCAGGGATGTCTCCTCTCTTCATTCTGTAAACGGGACAGCTATTGGTACAACTCTATATGGACCGACTGGGCTCCCACATGCCTGCATTATGGCTCCCCAGTGAGTGGAGCGATCCGTTGCACAATTCATTGGAACCTTTCTCATCTTTCGTGATGAAATATGTTAATCCACCGTCACCTATCTCTACTCCCGACAAATCCTCCAGGCGGTATACCAATGGTCTGAACATATCAAATGCGGTTCAACTCACCGCCCACTAGCATCTTTACATTGTCATAGACAATGTAGGTTGCATCGCTCCAAGAACTGTGCGACGATTCGAAACCTAGCCATTTGACGTAGGCTCTATTTTCAGAACGTCTGATGACCTTCTATACAAGATACACGTCGGGATGTGATATCTTTCCCAAGCTCCTTGGCGTAGAATGCTCCTACTAGAGTTTTACCTCTCATATCTTCGAGTAGAAACGTCCTAAGACTCGTTTTGTCGACTTGACTTATCTTGAACCACTCCATTGACCAATTTGGGGTATATAGTTTAGTGATAACATCCTTATGCTTACTAATACGGACGATATCGCTGACTTTTAATTTGTTCGGGTGTGGGATCGATTATTTTGGCATCCAAATAGGTAGTACGTAAACGACTATGGTCCTGCGGGTCTATCGGACTCATCTAGATAGTTGATTGTACTCTTCGATTATACTTGTTGAGTAAAGAATCGATCCATCGATACAATCCCTTAGACGAGAATCTTGGTCATATCATATTATTAAGCGTTCGATCGAATCGTTTGACGATGTTATATGTTGACTATGGATTGATACTTTTCTTGTCATGAGAGCATGAAACCCACTTTTTTAAAACTCTGCTCAACTATCAATCTGCAGATGACGTACTAGAGGTACTCTAAGGGCATGCGTCATGGCAGCGATAACGTTCTTCCCCCATCTCGGCCTTGACAGGCACTGCCCAAGCCCGGTTGAAATACACTTTGATGACGGTGCGAAGGTACTTGTATCCCTTACTCGATCAAAAGTAAGGTATCATCTTGACCAAATCAGTATGTAGTAGCTTGTTCAATCCTCACACACTAACATGCCTTCTAGCAAAATACCCTTTTGGAAGACGATGACGATGCAATATCCTCCTTGACAGACAATATTAGATGCTGATTCCAACATCACGTAATTTTTCGATGATTTAAACAATATCATTATCTTGCACTGAATGACCTGCTTCGATTGATGCGCGCAAGAGCTTTAATCGATTAAGCAATTCGTTAGGATAGTCCCAATAAGAATAACTAAGCCGTATTCCTTTCTCTCTGTTTCATATAACCCTTCTCCCTCAATCTCATCCAGGAACATAGTTTTAATTATGCGTAGCTATCCTGTATGAGACTTGAAACGGCCGTGAGATTCGTCCCTGATTTTGATGTACGTTTGTTTCTATGAGCATAAACCTGTACAACTTGAAATCTTCCTCTGTGAAATTCATAGGCTCTTTCTGAAGAGTAATTGAAGTCATCGAGTGTAAGAAATTCCGATATTATTGAGAATTACAGTCACATTATTTTGATCATACAGGATATGTGTATCTCCAAGGTTGGTCGTGCTTTCATCATAACATATACCATAAGTTCTATCAGAGCCTGCTTGAGCCTTATGAAGATAATTGTGCAATAAATAATCTTTAGGCAATCTCTCTGGAGAGTTCCTCCTAAACCTTATATCGATCCGGTTCAGGTTCCAGACTCAACCACACCATCTTGTTATCTTGTTTAGCAGTTTTGTGATCGGTTTGAAGGTCTCCCTCGTAACGATATCAGACTCCTATAGTGCATAGTGCATTTGTACTTCCATTTAATGATCTTACTTCCTTTTATGATATCCTCCGCAACCTTCCTTGACACGATGAAGACTATGAATGCTTCGTGCGATTAATGAACCCAGTATTATATCTAGACGTACATAAGACATAACACTACATGTAACGTTGATGTTGAGGATGACCATCTCCAACATTAAAGATTTGGATTGGCTTTCCTAGAAAGGTGCACCCCTGATCATTCTAAGGTTCACTAAATATCTAATGATCTTCAAGATCATAACCGTAGTGAAAATAAACCGGCTTTCTTATGAGATAAAGTAATCCACCTGCTCTATGAGAAGGATCAATGTGCCAGAAAGTGGCCCAACTTCGCAGTGAGGGGGATCAATGCTAAAACAATAATATTCCCCGATCCGCCACTGATCAATGCTATTCTTATGAGAAAACGTGTCCCACCTGCTGTAACCGGTGGGTAACATGCGTAGAACTGGGAACTAGCTCAGGCAGGTCTATAGTGGCAAACCTATATTTTCAATTTAGGCATCCTATTATGCCATATCTTGACCAGCTGGAGATAATATGTAGGACATACGCAGGTGTGCCACTCATAATTACCGCTGATAATGTTAAGTCTCCCATGTGGCATAGTCATAGGGTGATTGGGAGAGATAGAAGGGGCCTTGCTTTGGAGGAGTTCATCTATGGTCATGGGCTTGAGGTTGCAAACCAACCGAATAATCCCCCTACATATCAGTTCTTCCAACATTGACGTCACTTTGTGTAACGCCGATTCCATGGACATGGTGGAAAGTTGGAGGGTTGTGGACAACGTCA
>CABFWB010010223.1:0-10026 GCA_902151455.1 Timema bartmani | reverse complement strand
CTCAAGATAGTGATAGGGTGTAATGAAGTGGACTGGATAGAACTAGCTCAAGATAGTGAGTGATAGGGTGTGGTGAGGTGAACTGGCTGGAGAGAGTTAGCACAGTAGGGATTGGTGGAGTATTAATCTAAGTGCGGCAATGAACTTTCAAGTTCCTAATGCCATAGAGTAGGTAAGTAAAGAGTAAGGCAGTATGCCCTTTGTTTTATTATTTTATTGTCATTATTGTAAGGAGTCAGTTTCTTACAATACATGTTTGTCATATTGCCACGTTGTTTCTTCCCTGTGCTCTTAGATACAAGGTCAAGGTGTGATTTTAATCCACATCTTCCTTGTTGTTGCTACGAGGTTTCTCTCTCTGGTACGCTTTCAATTTTCTTCGAATATCTGCACTTGGTTTATGAGCTAATCTAGATCTTGAACACTCACAAGCCTTTGGTATTTAATTTATCACTTTTAATGAGGAAGCCCCCATTATACCAATGATAAATATTTAGTCCGTCCCGGATATCCAACCTGGAACCCCTATCTTAAAAGACAGACATATTGCTAGCTGAATTAAGGTGTCAGACAACAAAAATAATAGAACTGGAACCTGAGTTAACAAAATTATGGAAATTATGAAGCGATAGTTTGCTTAAAGAATATTTAAATATATATTTTACGAGCTTAAATTATAAACTAAACATTATCTATATTTTGATTACATTTGTTTGAATGATAGTTGTTATTTTGAATACCATGTGTTATTTGCCAGTTTCTATATACCGTAGTTACATTTATGTTATAGAGACCAGGAGAATATAATTTAATGGAAATATACCTTGATAATTGGTGATGTATAGCAGGGACACATCCAGGGAAAATTCACCCTCATTAAAACTAAGTGGGATCCGAGCCTTGACCTTTCTATCAATGGCAAACCAAATTATTATTACATTGATGTCTTATTTCGTGTAATTATTTAATAGTTGACTCTTAAGAGTGACGCCTTGAGACTATTTGAGTAATGAAGTGGGTTAATCGTATTTGAAATATATTGTTTCTTGAGTTTCTTAAGGTGTCAGAGATAACTTATAAATAGATCCATCCAAGGATCAGTTTAAGTTTGAAGCGTAAATATCCGTAGATATTAATATAGGTAAATCTGTTTAAAAAAAGGCCTAAAGTTCATGTGTGAATTAATTGAAATATTTTAAATAGAACAACTATTTAAATAAATCTGTCAGAATATATTTGGTGGGACTTTTTCATAAAGTACAAATAGTAGGGAGGAGGGGACCCTAGGCCTAGCTTACCCATTTAGTAAAAATATATTAAAATACCAATATCACTTTCTGGTTGTTAATCTGTTATATCTTTCAATGAAAATATTTATAAACAAAAATTTAAAGTGTACAGTTAAGCTACTATTGAAATTATAACATTTTAAAAAACATATATTTATTAATTATATTATACTTGGATTCATTTTTACATTTAAATTGCATATGGTTTCTCTGTGCGCCAAATTGACTAGTTTCGTTTCATTACCATCCTCAAGAACCTGTAAATATTGAACGGGGCTGTTGGCCCTCACGTTAATCCAGATGGATTTCGAGCCCCAACCGCACCATCATTAGCAAACTATACTAGGACGAGACTGATGCTTTTGTCCGCGTGACCACCGTTGAGGATTTATTTAGAGCTCTCCAAAGCTCAGTATTAAGATGCAGTGAATTTAATTTCGTCTGGTCTCGTCTATGTGGCCAGTTGCAGCCCTAACCTCTCAAGGATTTCTTATGTGAGGGCGACACCCTTTTCAAAAGGCAAGCCAGGGGGATTAGGACGCCACCATGCAGACGATGAGAAATCGGATGACGCAGACTCGTAAGAGTGAAGATTACATCTAGACCTAAATCCCCTGGTTCAATTTAGTAATGTGTGCTTTACCGGAAATAAGAGGAGCTGGGGAATCTAAAGAGAGGGAAAGAATCGTGTTCGTTTGTTAACTAAAATGATTTATTAATAAAAATAAAATCTAAAACAAGTATTTTATAAGTTGCATTAAATTTTATACTCTTATAATAAGAGAAATAATTTTTGAAATATGTTTTTACAAAAGTTTTTCTTCTATTATATAATAATAAATGTGTTTGTCTATGTGTGTGTTTTTGTTTGTTTGTGTGCGATGCCCAGCCAAATCTAAGGAATCCAGAGATCTGCATTTTTAACATAGGTACCTCGAAGCCTGGGTTTTAAATTTATATTTAGCTTTTTATCTAGGCTATTTTTAACAAATTTTTGAAGAAATTATTGTTAATCTAGTTTAGAATTAAGTTTCAGAGATAACTGTGATAAAAATATGCCGCATCCTCCTCGAAATAAAAAGTTTACGAAATTGAGCGTAATTCTAAACCATTTTTGTGAGGGAGAGGGGAGGCTTATATAATTCTTATACCACAGTGGGCTACGGGCAACGCCGTGCAGGATTGCTAGTATAAAATAAATCAAATAAAATGCAAAACTTCAGTAGCATAAAATAATAGTGTCATAGGATATTTTTATAAGATATAAAAAACAAATTAAATTAACAATTCGACAGCAACTTTTAGCAATTCTAAATATGGTTTGTACTTAAATATTGAAAGACATGATACTACATAAATTATAGCTAAATTATATTAGCTCAGTATAAAATTATAATACTTAAATTTAAAAATGACACATGGATAGGGGAATCAAACCCAATACTTTTAGTTTAGTACGCCAATGCACTTACCACTGAGCTATCCAGGAGTCAACCCATCATTCATACTGTTAGCCAGGGTCTGTGTGTGATTTATGGGTGGAAATCATCAGCTAGATGTGATTGATCAATTAATATCACGAGCTATAATATAACGCAGCCACCTTCAACTCGGGAGTAAGAATGTGGTATAGAAATAAAATTAGCGTGACTGTGCTCATTAAAAGTATCTGAAGAAAAATATCGATACTGTACTAGTATTGAATGAAAAGTATCGACAGCAACTATCGGTATCGATATTTTTATATAGAAAAATTCTTTTTTTACATATTAATAATAATTTCAACTTTTGTACCATAATTGTATATTCATATATATTTAAACATTGAGAATTATAATGGTTTTAAAATAAAATATATTTAAAAGATGTTTTTTCGCTATCCAACTTCTTAAAAGAAACTTCCGAAATTCAGTTCCGGAAGGTGCCATTTTTTTAACTACACTTGTTGTTGTCTTTATACTCTATCAAGATAGATTATTAACTATTAACAAACTCTAGAAGAACCAAGCGAATAGCCTAATGCGCGGTGCTAAATAAATAAAAAAAAAACTGTCCTGCTTCATCTGCTTAAACAACACACATAAACTTTTCTGCTTCGTTTGCTTGGGGCACCCTTAATTAGAGTCAGTTCAATGAGCTCTATAAAAGCTTATTTTGTTCAGTTTTTGATGACCGTGCTATTTGATAAAGGAAGGAGTAGAAGACTGGTCGCCACTCGCCCCGTCACCAAGTCAGGCGTCAGGCTGTATTGGTCATTAAAGATGAAAGAACAGCTTTGACTTATAATGAGCTGAAAGAGATTGAATGCTAGAGTTGCTTCTTGCTTGTCATGCAGAATATGATTGAGAATTTAGAAATAATGCCAGTTGTTCTTCCTCCAAACTCCACCCTAGTGAACATTTAATCGCAGCATGGGTGAGAATAACAAAACATGGTTTATTTCGATACCGATCTTTTACAGGAATGCGAGCGCTAATATCAGTAACAGTATCGAGTAAAAAAAACAGTATTGAAAGGAAAATATTGATATTAATAAAGTATAGATAATTTTTTCACATCCCTACTCGGGAGGGCTTTATGCTGCCAAAAATAAAATAATTTTACGAGTTTGCACCGTAAAAACTGTAGGCCCCTATATGAATAAAATAAGTTTTTTTCATTAGCAATACCAAATACCAATACCAACATCTCAGAATCTTAATGTCAATTTACAATAAGTTGCATCAAAGTAGTGATTTGAATGTGTGTTACCTCACTGTAAAAACACAAGTTACACATAAGAAAAGAGTCACATATGTCACGGTAGTTTTAGCAAGTCTCTAAAGGCAAGTTAAGCCATATGTTATCAGTAAAATTTCCCTTGCTATTTAAATTTAATGGAATTAGCCACTAACATGAGTAGAAAATTCTCCAAGCTACTGTTACCTTGAGCATTTATTTTGGATTCATTTCCAAAATAGATAGGCTAATCGTATGATTTATAATCTCATAGCTACAGAAGGGCTTTTCTGTTTGATCATTAATATGTGCTCTGTACATATATTTCAGCCAGAATTATTGGACTAATTTACTTGATCAATCGTATAGTTATTCTTTCGGGATCACCCACTCCAAGAAACTTATAAACGCACGAGAATGGCCTTGTGACCTAGAAGTCTTTGCTGACACACATCCTCATGTTGGAGAAAATCTTACTGTGACAGTTCACGCAACCAGTCACCTAGTTCTTGTGAGGGTGCTTCCTTGTACTGGAGATCTTCTTGACCACAAGATTTATCAAGAATTGACAATCTTTCTTGCACACTGGACACATTAATTGCAGTCGATATATTCAGCTATCACGTACGATTTAACCGCCTTTGCAAATGCATTTGGGAAGTTTCAACGCGTGTATAGGTACTTAGGTACGTACATTAAATATAGGGTTTCTGTAAGTTTTTGATGCACGGATAACGTAATTAAAAATGGGTCAGTTTTCTTGTCGCTTTGGTGGGCTCGTGGTTTTAGACCTCACTCTTGAAAAAGAAAAAGAGTATCAGAGTTTGAATCCTGGTTGGGTGTACCGAGGTTATTTTTACTAAATGGATTTACACTATCCCTTCCAGGAAATATAAGTACACTTCTAACAAATTCAACATTCCTCCCCCATAGCACATTAACGTAATTAGTACATATGCGTGTAACCCGAACTTTTGGTAAGGCGCGGTGTAAAACAATACATTTTTTGCCTTCTATTTATTTGGTTTCAACGTGGCATGAGAAACAAAAATAGGGATTAAATCAATACACTTTATTTGATACTATATACATGTATGTATGTTATAAAACTCATAGATTATGATCAATACTCCTTACCAGCATCAGTGGCTGCATGGTCTAAACCACCACTACTTCATAATACTGGACAGCCGAATACTGGTTAGACTGGATTATCATAAAAAAATTACTTTATCTCCACGCAAGTTTGGGTAAATTTCTTCTAAATTAGACCTTGTTTGCTCTCACTATTCATATAAATATTTAGAAATCCTTATAGGGTGATAAAACCTCGTTGTAGGATAAGCAATGTTTAATACGGACTTTAAAATTTAAAGATCAGAGGTGCAGTCACGATGGAATTAATATATCCATAACAGCCTGAAAATATCAGGGGGAAGACAGACTAATTTTGCAATTATAAAAACAATCCTTAGTGCCATTAGTCAGGATTCAAACCTAGATGCCTTACAAAAAGATACTTCACTTTATATTGTTTAAGTCTTGGCATCTATCAGCTTCTCGTGTAGTTTCGACCATATAATTCTCAGAACGTTTAGGATTAAGAAGTCAAAACTAACTAAACAATATCCTTTACTTTGTTGCTATTTTTAATATAAGTCCTATAAAAACAGTCTCCTAGCTAAATTCTTACTTTTATTAATTAGATATTATAACATGAAACATTGTTACAAGCAGGAACAATGATATTTTATATATTTTATTTTGTTGGATGAAAATGAGAATGCGTCTCACATTCAATTATTTAAATATTTAAAATAAATTCATTAGGTTTCTTACTTACCGCTGTTATTTTGTGTCAGTAGATCTAGCATTTAAAGTATATTCCTAATGTATTGCTATTACTTATTTATGAAAAGAGCTTCCAAAACTTCTACTTTTCCTCCTTTCACGCCTAGCTATTTTTTCCAATTAGTTGATTTAATTAATTAAAGGACCAAACAAAAACCTTATTAAGGTCTGTACGTTTATACACGGACTAATTGTAAAATTCGCTTTCAAAATATGAACTTATTGTTGAAATAAATTACCTTAAATATTTAATCTATAAAAAAAACGCTATGAGCTATAAAATATTTTCCACGTTGAGTCAAATTGCCTTAAAATCTCTGATAAACAAATTAAAAACCATTAATTCACAAAAAGTATATATATATCTTATTTAAAACCATGCATATACATATTTTATTATTTTAATCGGTACAAATATTTTCAATCAAATTCTTTTTGGGAAGATATTATTTAAAATCTCTTCTCCATGTTTTAAATATTAATTAAAATTTACCAAAAAATAAAAAAGCCCTACATATGAAATTATATAAAAGATAAAACAAACTAGTCCTAGTCAGAGTAGCTGAAAACAGAATCATGGTTCGTTCAGATTAAAAATAAATTTAAAAATAACCCATTACATATAACATAAGCATTCAGGCCTTAACTTATTGAGATTCTTTATGATGTGGCACTGCAACTTTATTTAGTTATATTTGAGAAACTAATTTTACAACTACTGAGCTCGTGCGGCTAAACCAAACTCTCGTTGTGGCTATATTGGTCCCTTGGTCAAACAGTTCCATTTAGACATAGAATAAAAACACGGCTTTAGATAGACTTACTATAACAAAACCTGCTTAAGTGAAATGCAAGTATATAATTTTGTAGCAGAAAATGACGAAGATGTCTTTAATTCACTCTATAAATAAGAGAGAATAACTTGCCTATCTGAGTGATTCTGCGTTCTGTGAAACAAAGCCCCAGCAGAGGCAGTAAAGTTGGGATGGAAGGGAACTCTAGAACGTCAGTGTGTTTTGTAGTTTTTATGACAAAAATAAATAAAATATTTATTCAGTACAAATATAAAATTTAATTTTCCTCTCATGGTGACCTCAAAATATCTTCAATATCGGTCAAGGTGTCTTGGAATTCAATCACAACTTTTTCTCTTCATTTAAAAAATTTCTCATTTTATGTCGCTATGTTCATGATTGATATTCAGGAACTTTTGATATAGTCATATAAAGAAAATTAAACTTACGTTTCTAAAGGAGCATATACTTTACGTTTCTAAAGGAGCAATACTTTACGTTTCTAAAGGAGCAATACTTTACGTTTCTAAAGGAGCAATACTTTATTTATTTTATCCAAAATAATGCTTTGCCATAAACACTGCAACAACACTTACCTTTACTAGCGTCCTCTAGCATCCCACCTTAATTAGCTCGACTGTAACTCGCTAGCTACTAGTCGCTTGAATATTGTCATTTTGTGAAATAAAAGATAAAAATATTCAGCTGTGATCAGAAAACTTGTTGAAACAAGGCCAAGGGGCAATTAAAGTCAAACGCCTCAGGCCTCATGGCTACGAGGGGCTAAGTAGAATAATTATTGGTAGAACTAAGACAAAATATAATTTTTTTAAAAATACGTTTTATTTGTAAATACCAGAATGGATTGTTTATTTTAGAATATGTTTGATATGTAATACTGTTTAAAGTTTAAACTGGTAATTTTTAGATAAGAAATTGCGTTATTTTCATATTTCGGACAAGCTAACATTAATTTTGAAATTCAAGACTTACAAAACTATAAATTTAAAATTATAGCAAAAAAAATATCGAATATTTAAATATGTATTTAAATCAAACAAAATAATTTAAAAAAATTAATTATATCTGTCGTTATTACAATGACAAGAAAATAAATTGATATGCATGGAACCAAGTTGTCTATTAAACTTAAAATATCAAATACCTGATTCGGTGGCCGCATGGTCTAAGGCGTTATTTTCGTGTTAAACTAGACTACATATGATAGGTAGAATGGGGTTTGAATCCCGTTCGGGTGAACTGGGTGTGGTTTTTCCAAGATTGTATTCCACTTCCTTCATGCAAATGTGGGTACAATTCCTCTAATTTCCACATTCCTCATCCCTAACTCATCGGAGCAAATATATCTATATGTTTATGGCCTGAACAAAAGTAAGACACGCTGCTAAAAAACTGTAATTTTAAATTAATAGGAGCGCATCAAAAAAGTTTTGTTCCAAGTATTTCAATATAGCTATTTAGCTCAAGTTTATTCAGGAAAAATTAAAACAATACTTTTGGTATAAATTAAAGAACTCCCCAGTAGTCACATGGTTCAAACTATCAAGCTTGTAATTTTGGAAATTTAACGACTGATGAGTCAAGATTCAAATTTTGACCCATTTATATTTATCTTTGTTAATAATTTAATTACGACCTTAACAGAAAAATTTTAATATTTAGAATCTTAATAGCTTAGTTCCATTTCAAAATTAATAGTTTGGCTCCAAAGGATTGCATTATCAAATATACAAAGCATAAAATTTATGTTGATCAATCATTAAATATTTGATAATTTTATTAAATTACAAGTAAAAAAAAATAGTTTAGGGACCACTAATTAGCTCCATTAAACTTACATTTGAGAAGTATATTTTTCTATCTTAAAATTTATATTTGTGTTCCTAACTATTAAAAGTGTAGAGTATTTTAATACTGCTAGCTTCTAAATCGTAGCTCAAAGATATAGGTATAATTGAAAAGTTCTTACTGCTCTTTTAAGTACACACACCTTTAATCTGCTAGTAACTCATTACTTTGTTTTATAAATATAAATCAGATGTATTAATTTATTACAGTTGTGTCTTTATATTAATTTTAATCAACCACCGTTAACTGATAATATTTGTAGAGCAGTGGCAGCGATGGAATGAGAAGTGGAAAACCATGGATATTATAAAAAATTATAAACTATCATTAGAATAATTTAAATATTTTCATCCCAATTCTGACAAAGAGTAATAAAACTTAACTTAAATTTGGTTTACACATTTACAGAGTGGAAATTATTACAATTCCATAGTGAAAATTGCTATATTATGAATCATTAAACTAAATCCCCTGGATTAGATACATATTTCATGTACTTTGCACTCAAACATTTTTCACACAAATCGATATTATGTTTATGTAAAGAAAACTAATAAATTAAGCTTCAAACTTTATTTTAAAACTTACAATCTAAAATATTATTTGATAAAATTTTTTAAAAAAAAGATAAAAAACAATTTTCAATTCTTATAATTAATTAGTTAAATATATAGTCTCTTTAGGCTTAAAATTATTTTAAAATTTCAGATGATTAAATTTTAATAATATACAAATTTAATGAAAAGAAGTGTTTGTCCAAATATCCTGCATCGTAAGAAAAACAAGATCCAAACTGAAGAAGACATTCGAAATTTTCAGTGTCGCTGTGGCAATAGTTAATAAAATCAAGATTTGGACCAAATTCTGAAACACATTTCACTTGATATTGAAATTTCTTGGCATTGGGCTCAGATCCAATAACAAATACGGCTAAACGAAAGTTACCCTTTGAGTCGATTTTAGAGTATGTCCAAAATAGCTCATCATAGTCTTTTACGAGATAAAAACTAGGGTACACCCCATCTTTCCCCTTGTAAATTCTCAGTCCTTGCAAACCATTCACCGCGCACAGTTCATGGGAACTGCCCACGTGCTCAAAGATACTATCATATTTCCCAGACCATTCACAACAGAGCAAATTTATTCCATTACTAAACTTTACAGCCTTACATTCAATGAGCTTATGACGGCATTTATTTTCGTGCAGTATCAAATCTCCAAGTAAGAATTGTTCCTCACAGCCAAACGGTTGGTTCTTGCAAGGCTGCCTCATCTTGTTGAACAATTCCTCAGCCAAAAGGTTCCTTATGTAAGGAAACTTATCTTGGCACACCGGACAGAGAGAAAGTGTGGCTTTGCAACTGCCACACACACTGTGACCATTCTGGCAAATGTGTATGTTCGGTTTCATTGTTAGCAGGCAAACCGGACATTCCATTAATGATAAGAGTTCAGAATAATTTGGGTGCTCTACTGACGCCATTTTGAATCCAATTATTTGCAAG
>CABFWB010010219.1:0-10034 GCA_902151455.1 Timema bartmani | reverse complement strand
ATCAAAATCTCGAGTTCGATTTTTTTGACGATCACCATACTTTCTCTACCTGTAAGATAGAGAGAAAGTAAAAATGGTAAGATACAATCGCTAAAAAACGTTCTCATATTGTGTATTATAGCTTCTAAGAAAATGTTCAAATATAGGTTTTTGATAAACTACCCATAAGAATGTTTTCCTCATAAAAACAAACACCTCATACAATATGAGAAAGTTAGTGCGATTGTGTCGTATTGGGTTCGAGCTAACATAAAACATAAATATTTGTCATAATAACGAAATAAGTTTTTTCACGATCATAATACTTTCTCTTGATATGAGAAATAAAAATTGAATCAGTACACTCCAGTGGGGTTTGAACCCTATGAGTCTGACATTTAGTCCACATGCCCACCGATGCGTGTATATACATTATCTTTTCACTAAGCTATAATATATTCATGTTTTCCTATTTTTTAATTGCTTCATAAATGATGTAATTGGTAATATAAGCCTGATTGGAATACATTTCTTTCAAAGAGGAGAAAGCTCTTAAGGTTATAGTTATCGGTAGAGGGGAGCTAGCTCTATTTCCCACCTGAAGTATCGAACGCCAGGGGAGGGGAGGCCAGTGAACGTATGAGTACTCACTGAATATAATAAATAGTTGATCGCACGTACAGCCGGCTAAGTACATTACTTGCGCATTAGTAATCACGGAATAGTATCGAGTTAGAACTGGGTCAGTTGAAACATCGGCCGACTCATCAGCAACATGAAGCTATCATCACTTTTACTTTCACTCATCATTGGGACGAATGTGTTGGCTGACCACATTGGGTTATTCAGGTAGTTATTAAATACAATTAAATAGGTTTTGGAGAAGATTCTCAATAAAAATTAGAGTGTACTTTGGGTACATTTCAAACATATTGTTTTGTTGTGAACATTGACAAGCTGTAACTATAACTCTTATATGTGCGTGCGTACAGTAAGGTCAGGCAGCCCTTAAGCCCTAAGTGGGACACCACCGTCCCTTAACTGTTATAATGAGATTTCCTCAAAATACAAAGTAACTCAATATATCTGAACTAAAGCAGCAAAAAATTAATCAAAAAATTCAAATTTTCTGTGGTTTTTAAATTGAAGCAAAAAAAATTATAAACTAGGAAATGCTAATTCCTTGATAAACAATTTAATATCATCAGAAAATGTTTGATGAATACCGATTTAGCCAACTATTTGGTCCTTTACCCATTCTAATGTGCGCTAGAAATTTACTTTCCAGTAAAGTTTAAAAACAACCTAAAATACAAATTACTCAAATTAACAGTCTACACCTACAATCAAAACAATTGTATCATTTGTGTATCATAATTCTATCACACTTTATTTCTGCTAAATACTCATTCATTTTGTTCACAACATCAGCTCAAGAGTTTAATTTGACGTTACCCTGTTTGTTTTGAAGTATTACATTATTTTTAATTATTTTTAGCACCACGTCTTACTACCAGTTTGGGTATACGACATGACATAATTGATATAGGATATGTTATTCATAAAGTTCATTTATGGTTAAAAGGATATTATGTTTGTCCACGCCTATGAGCTGTAATATTATTTTATCGAGATTGATACAATCTGGCAATCGTGACAGCTTCAGAGCATGTGCTTTGACATTAAAATATGTGAAAGTAAAGTTGTTGTCGTTTGTAACTGTCAGATACATCAGATACATCTTGTTGGCATCGTGGAGTGATCACAAATTATTCCTGATAAATATAACATAGCTTAAGAGTGAAGCGTATGGTTGCTGGCTTCTTTGTCTAAGGGTAAGAATTTCTGGCCACTTTTATAAAGGGCCCAGATTCGATTCCCGGTGGTACAATAGGTATTTTTCCCTAAGTAGAATTGTTCCTATGGCTTCATGGTCTTGTTAATTAGTCTTAGGTTAGGTTTAAAGCCTCTACTTGATCCATTATCGTCTTCATGATCATCCCACCATCTCATTGGGCTGAAGTAACCACACCTGCAAGGTGCTCCGACCTCATAAGACGGTTATATCTGCTCCTGCCAGTAAAAGACCAGGAATGTCTAGTCAACAAAACTTGGTGGCATACGCTTGAGAAAAAAAATAATAAAAAAGAGCTCATAATTTAAATTTAAGTGACCCTAAGAATTTAGGAAATATTTGTTGGTAAACATTAAAATTTATTTTGTTCTTTTTTACGTCTATTTTCCGAGTAGCTCCTTAAATTTACACCAGATTAAAAAACTTACTTAATTTTGGGCATAACAATAAACACTTGATTAGTGACTTGATGAGGAGATAAGCCAATACTATCCGTAAAAATAACATTTGACAGAATAAGCCTGGCTAAGGAACATCTAGAATATAATCTCTTGCTACTAAATCACCGAGGAAGGGTTCAAGTCGTATATTGACAAGCGAATTCGCTTGAGTTTAAAATTGAAGTGACAAGTTATTGTAATCATCAGCTTCGGTCTCGGTAGACTATACTGTCAATGACGGGGAGATCGAAGTTCGAATCTCGGTTGGGTGTAGGCCTATTGAGGGGGTTTCCAAAAGGGATTTCCACTCCCCACCCTCGCAAATTCGGGTATACTTCATATAAATATAGCATTCCTAGCACCTAAAACCATCAGCGTTATTAGTAGATAAGGGTATAACCCAAACGAGTGAAAAAAACTTCATAAGATTTGAAAAAAGGACTAAACTCGTTTCTATAGTTTACTTTTTTATTTAATATTGTCTTAAGAAAATAAAACAATAAAACGGGGAAAAATTTGCTTAAACTATACAATTATTATGTATTTGTTTTTAAATAATATGTTTCTTTAAACAAATTTTAGTAACAGAGTGTCATTTTTTATTTTTTCCATGAAATCAAAACAAGCATCCAAAAGTTGAAATAACAGATACGATCACATTTATCTAGTTCTTCCGAATATCGGTTTCAATTAACACGGTATCTAGTGTTTTTCACATTGGAAATTCTTTCGCAAAATACTGATGTTTCGGGTGAAGATAAACAAAAATCACTATTTTGAAAACGTTCGCAAATTTTAAATCATAATTTTACAATATCACAATATTACTGCCTGTATTTTTTTAAATTAATCAAAAGTTAAGTATTTGAAATTTGGTTTCATAATTATTTTAATTGAATGATACTCGTAGCTATTTAAGAAGATCGTTCATGTTTAAGTCAAAATTATCTTTTAGATTTAAACCTTTGACTACGTCAGCAAAATGGTCATACGTTGGGCATAAACCGTCTACAACACAAATATTGGAGAGGTGTCCATAAATTGTATTAGTGTCAAAATAAAAAAAAAAGCTCTAAATGTGCTATTTATGGATTAGAAAATAATTGTAAGTCTTCTTTAATCATTTTGCATCCAAGCTTTGCATATGTTGGTTAACTTCATAAAAAAAAAAGTATTCATAGCGACGGATTGATAACGAATTTCCTAAACTAGTCAAAATGGTAAAATATGGCTTTGGCTGAGGTTGCTTACATACAACGTTCACTCATTTAACTATTCGTGTATTTAACTATTTTTGATGTGTGTGCATTACATATTACTATCCGTTAGGGGGCGACCAGACTGAGCGAGTGACTAAAATATAAAATAGAACACATTGGTTGTAATGAGAAGTGGCCAGACTGGAGCGAGCGACTGAGCACGCACGCTCGACCCGGTACAGTCTAGTTTACAGGCGCTAGGCAATATTATTGTATGTTGGTTCATTGAGTGCTAGGAAAACTTCTCATTTTGATATTTTTATTATTATCGGTAGGTTTAGCACACTTGCTACTAACGGCCTAGTTTAATTGGTAAGATCATAAACCATACTTATATGTATATATAAATATATATAAAAAATATATATACAACTGATATGTTAAAATACTTCAATATTATCAAAGTAGGCCTTAACAAATAAGAATCACCATTAGCGTGGAGAGAGGATGTGGAGAGAGGATGAGAAAACCACAACAATAAATCACTTGTTAAAACCCCCCTCAGTTCACTGAGCCAAGATTTGGAGCCTCTTCGTCAACAACTATCGAGAGCTATCTGCTAATCACGTGTTCGCTCGCACACTCACCAGTCTGGCCACCCAGTCGCTTGCGCGCTTGTCAGTCTGGCCGAACCCTTAGGGCTATCCACAAATTTACACTAGGGAGCAGGGCCAAGGAAGGTAAAATTGAGAGTATCATGTAGAAGGTGGGTGGGTAACCATTTAGGGGGGGATCAGCGCACACACACACACACACACACACACACACTGATCCTCTCAACGGTAGTCCAGTCTATTGCAAGAGTGACTCCATAGACCATGCGACCACTGATGTGGGTTAGACTAAAGATAAGGAATTTTTGGAAAGGGCGAGCTTTTGAATGAATAGGCTAAAAACAAATGAACTTGTGTTGGCCACGATACAATATGACATGATAAATAATTTAGGGGGGACCAGACGTACCGCTTTTAACGGGATTGTCCTNGATACAATATGACATGATAAATAATTTAGGGGGGACCAGACGTACCGCTTTTAACGGGATTGTCCTTTTTTTTTTACTGTGGCCCAGTTGCCCCCCATGCAACTTGAACGGGCCGCTAAATTGTCCCTTTTTTTAATTCCAGTCCTGTTTTGTCCCTTTTTTAAAAAAAATTGTGACATGACCGCAGTAGTTTTAGAACCTTTGAACGTTTTGAATGTCAAATGAGTGAAAGGATCTTCTAATGATGCAGGAAATAATCATCATAATTATATTCCGAGGTAAAATATGTGCACGCTGTGAAGATTACCAACTATTGTGAACGCACTTTCCCTGCGATAAGTCGAAATTTGACAGCCTGATTAATGCTGCTTGGTGTGGTAGCACTGCTGCATCAGACAAGCGGTAAAAATGGTGCATTGTGTTCTATGATTTGTTTGCTCCAAGAAGTAAATTTGTTGGATGGTATGCTGGTTTCTTTCTAACAGTGAAATCGTTAGATTGTGAAGTATTAATTGTTAAAAGTGATATTTCATCCCTTACATGTACCGAAAAGGAAGTGAAGTTTCAGTAGGAATTTAAAAGAAGATGTCACAGCAAGCAAGGTTCAATGTACTGTGTGTCGTTCAGTTTTTTCAATTGACTATGAAGGTCGTATTGAAGATGCAGAAACACAAACTGGCAGCGAACTACGTGTGGCCCATTTGTGTCCCTTTTTTTTAAGACAGGGAAAGGTAAAACTGTCCAATTTTTTTTTAAATCTGGTCACCCTAACATAGTTATGGAAAATAAAATTGTCACCGAAAGAAAAAAATGGCGTATTTTTTGACTTTAAACAAGAATACGGACAAAGCTTGTTTGAAAAGAGCCTGCTGGCAAGTCTACACGTGATCGTTTCACAAAGAGACTGTTCTTTAGGACTCAGGTGATAAATGTTGTGTTAGTAAATTTGATAATCAACATATATTATACATAAAGAGTAAATACGAAAACCCTGACTTATTGACGATCACCGTATCTCCTAAACACCTGGAATCTTGTAACTTGGCAGGGAGGTTCCTTCCAGGTAGCATCCGATAAGAAGGGGTTTTGCTAAAATGTTAAATTCAACTCCTATGGGTATGAAACGGGGGCTGGAACATTGTGCTTGTACAAATATATATAAAGTTGGAATGCTTGAATTTGGCAGAAAGGTATAGGGGTTACCACATATAACCAGGAAACAAAAGGGCATAAATAGGGTAAAAGAGCAATATGGGATAGACGGGTAAAAGTGGCAGAAAGGGTAAAATGTGACAAAAGGGTTCAAAGGTTAAAAAGGGGAAATAGTCCAAAAAGGGTAAAAAAATAGGGTAATCGATATATAAGGGGTGACTTGAAAGTAGTAAAAAAAATGCTAAAAGATTGATTATATTTGGTTTTCACGCGTTTTGCCCCTTTTGCACTTTTTCACCCCTTTTTGCCCACTTTTCTCTTACTATCATTTTTACTCTTTTTAGCCTATTACTCCTTTTTATCCTTTTTTTTATCAACCCTTTATTTAAAAAAAATTTAATGGATTTACTTTTTATCCTTTTTGCTCTTTTTATTGCTTTCCCCCCAAACTATTTCTCCCGGGCAAAGCCAGGTACTTCATGCTAGTGTATATAGGCCTCGTAATTGCCTTGGCTCATACATATACATATAAAAATAAATCGCTTTGAGAGAGATTCAATATTTAAAAACCCGCTACAGTGCCCGAATGGTCTAGGCGTCACTCTTTTGTTGGACTGGCCTTCTGATGACGATGACAGGGAAATCAAGGTTCGAATCCCGGTCGGGCCCACTGAGGATGGTTTTTCCTAAATGGTTTACCACTCTCCTTCCACGCAAATGCTAGTAGATTACCTATAAAATCCTTCCTTCCTCATCCCTTCCCCATTATAGTAATTTATCACATATGCGTATAACCTGAACGGGTAGTAAGACGTGGTAGTATAAATGTTGACCTCTTTTGTTTGTGATCTCGGTAAAAGCAACCTTAAGCAGTTCTCCCCCCATCCTCCCAAAATGTGGGTAGGTCGTATAGCTTACAAGTGCGTGGGTCGGCATTTAATTACGTTTGTGTTAGTGTTCTTACAATAGTATTTATTTTATTCTAAACTAGCTCTGGTGTCTAATGTAAAACGTAATTTGTCTTAGCGGGACGGCTTTCGTTTCAATGTCGACACAGGTCCACCTCGGTAGTTTTGGGGTAAAGTGCTCGCCTCAGGACCCTATGTTCATGAGTTCAAACCCAGCTGGGGTTAACAGATTTTTCTTGAGCTATCCGTAGCACAGCTTTCTTCGGTGGGGCAGTAAATCTGTCGGTCCCATTTCGATTGTGATACGTAAAAGAACCATGGAAGGTATGTGAAAATACCTTTCCCGGCAAAATGGCCAGTCCCTTTCGCTCTCGCTCATAGAAATTCTCGTGTGTTGATACAATCAGTCAGTTCAGAAAGTGCGCGTGAATCACCTCAAATAAATAACATAATGATGTTATCACAGCACATTCTTCTTTAATTTCCAAGGAATCTGATTGGTATTACAAGACCCTTTCTCATACCACCAAGAATTAAGAAGTCAAGCCTTGAGTATTGTATTAAACAATCTATAATTTTGATGATTTTATTATATTAACTTAATTTTACCTTTATTTTGTATTTAAATTGATAACATGGACATTGCTGTCATCATGAACAATAGTTGAAATACTATAGTTCTTGTTTATTAGTTCAAACTGTCAAATTACATCTCACTATTAATTTGGTAAAAATCAAAATATCTTATAAGGTTTATTGTTAATTTTACCTAAGTTGTTTCACACCAGTAGCATCACAAACTATCTCTAGTGTAAAGCCATGATTTATTATCGGAGATTCCTTTGTAAAACAGGAGCAGGTGGTTGAAAGGCAGAACTCGCCTCTCGTACTTAGACCTAACCTACTTTCTTGGTTAGTCTAGACACCTGTTCTCTGAGTCGTTGGACCATGGCTTCTACTTTAGTCGATATTCAGAGGAGATAAAACACTAGCACATCTCATCAACATCTCCTATAGCTTTTAAAGTTATTTCATAGGAAATTTACAAAACTTCAAGCTAGAATTTCTTAAACTTAAATTTCTTAGAACTACCATTTTTAAACCGAGGTCGACCATAATTTACTGATGCATCAATTTGGGTGCAAGTACTCTGAATTTTGTGTACAATATTTTGAAACTATTTCACATGTTATCTGATCTTTAAAATATATTTGAATGAGTATCAAATAAGACATCTTCTGCACAAAATATTCGCCTGTAAGTTGTAGAAAAAACAATCACATTACGAGTATTACAATAACACATTTTTATTGTTATTATCATAATCAACCATTTGATTTCATCAAAATGCTACGATGATGTTGGAAATAGGCTCTTAACAGAGAGATTCGCAATTATTAGAAAACCTTAAAATTACCTTCTTAAGTCATTAAAAAGCTACTCATGTTTATAATGTAAGAGGGATGGGTTGATTCTTTAAAAAAAACTACTTACTATAGGCCTACCTGGGAATAGATTAAATATAACCTTATTTGGTGGCCACATGGTCTAAGGCATCGCTCTCGTTTTAGTCTGGACTGCTGATGACTGGGAGATCGGGGTTCCAATCTCAGGTATATTTTCCAAAATGGTTTTCCACTCTTCCTCCAAGCAAATAAGGGTACAACTCCTATAAGCTCCTATAACTCATTAGTGACATTGGTACATAAGCTTATAATATAACCTGAACAGGTAGTAAAAAGCGGTGCTAAAAAAAGCTTGAATATATTAAAATGTGTATGAGATCTCTAATTTTACTCACTGGAAAAGTGTAATTTGTTTTGTTTATTCATTGGTATTATTTTTATTTATTTTTGTAGATTTTACCTAAGATGACCACAATTTTATAAAAATAAGGAAGTATTATACATAAAATTAATTTACATGTAAAACTATTTAATTTATGCATCTATTTCTATAATATCAACAAACTATATATTATTTGAAGTAACAAAGTTAAACAATACCTTTTTATTTACAAACTAGCATTTTCCCGCGGCTCCGCTCACAATAAGCAAAACATCAGGACATTCGACAACTTCAAATGCTAGAAAAGAATGAAACTTCCAGAGCAGTGTTTTATGTGCATACGAGAATTCAAGAATAAGCAAGGACTCGCCCCCATCCCCTCCCTGTCCACACCCCAGCCCATATCACGCGTGATACCAGCCGCGACGAATGTTCACTGCTTACGCATTGTTTATTCTACACTTCACTCGCTGATTATCTAGCGTGATGGTACACACACACACACACACATATATATATATATATATATATATAGAAAGAGAGAGAGAGCGTACCCTGTAATATTAAAAATAAGGAATACAACAGAAGAAGTCACGTCTCGATGCTATGATTACGTTTTGACATTATTGACAACAAATGGACAGACAAACATTCTAAAAATTGATTATTTTGACTTTTTATTATTTTACTGCCCAGAAGAAAAGGAAAAACACCTAAAAAGATCTGAATCCACAGAAAAACCTAGCTGGCGTACTCGTTCTTTACATGGAGAATCTATAAATTAGCTTTGTTCATTTATAGTATATAAAATTAATCACAAGGAGAAGTAGCCAAATTTTAAATTATGCATAAACTGTATGTTTTAAATTGTGTTACAAAACGTGAAAAGTACGATGACTGAAACACAGTACCAAAATACAAATTATAATCTAAATATGTGTTGATAACTGAAATTTATTTTGAAGATTAAGTTATGACTTCTTTATTACACAATATTAGTAGTCTTGTTTCATAAGTGAAAAAATTTCAAGATTTTTTTCGGTAACATTGGTGAAATTAGCGGGTTTTAAAAAAAATTAAATCAGGTGTGCTAATTACAAAATTGATAAGCAAAGCTTCGTAGCACATACCGTTTTTATTTTACAAACCTGTACTCCAGGTTATTATAAAATAATATTACTACCTCTATATGTGAAGAAAGAGTGAGTGTATGAAAGTGTTTGCCATAAATTACATGTTTAAAGATCGGCGAAAACAACCTACAATACACATCCATTCATAATTTTTAGTCATTAAAACTTATATTTAAAACTAGCTGACCTGACAGACGTTGTCCTGCCCGAACGTTGGCTTTTCGTTTGGGTGGCATAATTGATTTCGATAATAAAACAAATACTATGTGATCATCACAATTACAAATTCACAATTAACTCCAATTAGTGAGTTACACAAATACTACAAACTCAGTGTTTGTCGAGACAACATACAAAATAAAACATCTTTTCATTTTTGGCACTTCGCCCAGAGCTCCACAAATATCAGCTGTATCGAAAAAAATTGCGAAGCTTGCTTACAAATTTGTATGCCTGGTACAGCTAATTTTATTTTACTGACGTACCTTCAAATATGACAAATGTCAAATGACTTTTTAATTGTTTCTATTTTCAT
>CABFWB010010217.1:0-10036 GCA_902151455.1 Timema bartmani | reverse complement strand
TACACGCTGCAAGTTGTGCGCGCGCAGCCAAATTAGTGGACTTGCATTAGCCAACTAACATCGTGTCAACGGGCCTTAAGTTGTGTCTACCTATAAAAAAATATGTAGTTATTATTGAAGAAAAATAAGGTATATAGTTACTTTTTATAGCAAAACAATACTCAATGAGTAAAGACTAATAAAACCAATTAGCATTGGCTGAAGTAGGATTACTTGAAATTGTTTCTAGGTGTCTCTAAATCTATAAAAAAAATTGAAGAAAGCAATATTCTCAATAGCAGTTACAAGAGTAGGCCCTGTACTTTTCAAAAACTCTCCAAACAAGGACCACTACAAGTATTATCTAGGACATTAACTGGGGGAAGGGAAGTTAGAAATCCTCTAAAAAACTTTTTTGTTACTTGCCCCCCACCCCTTACCCTCTTACACAAATAAAGTTCCACTATCTTTGAATAAAATAACAATGTTATTACTGTTTAGTAGTAAGTTTTAACATCATGTAATACACTTAAGATTTTGAAAAACAAAACAAAAAAACAATTAAATTCTCCCTACGCCCATGCTACCGTTTATAGGCTTATTTAGTTAAAATCTATAAGTTTTATTGTTTGTTTTGGTTTAGTAAGCAATTAATCTACTCCCCAAACCAATTTTAAAACATTAACTTTAAATAAAATAAAATAAAAATATTAATTAAATAAACCTTAAAGAATGTTGAAAGCACTTGCAATTTAGTTTATTACCAAAAACTTGTAAAAAAAAAAGCTAAACCGACAGCAAGAATTTGCAAGATGTCTTCTTTTGAAAATATTGCAAACTATAGCAAAAATATCTTTCGTATTGTAAGTAAAATAATAACATGAACATTGGCACATATATTTTACAAAATAATGTTTAAAATGTTCAAAAAAGACAAGAGAGTTTCACAAACAAGAAAAACACGCAGTTTCCAAACATTATTTATTGAAGTTCCAATAACATCCGCATCTGAGCTGATTGATTATATAAGCACACGACTTATAAACCAACTTAAATCTAGAACAGTAACAACATAAAGCCTCCCAGCCATTAGTTTATCAATTTTAAAGGTGAAACCCACATTTCACCAATGATACATTTTTCGGCCATGCCGGTAATCGAACCTAGGACCCTTAGGCCTAACCTAGAAGAAAGACACGCTACCGACTTAACTAAGGTGTCGGACTGCAGTATATAAAAATGATGTCTTTGTCAACGTATATATTACTCATATCAGTTATTTACATTCATTAAAAAGTATTAATTACACACAACTTAACACCTCACGCAAAACCCCCGCGCTTCCTCGAAGGAGAGCGAGCCACAAACTGGGTGTATACATCTCATTGTTCAGTGAAGCCATTCCCAACGCAGGATGTAGCTCAACAAGGATCACATATTTTTTATCATGGACCGAGCCAGGCGGTGTGAAAACTTAATTTGGTACATTTATATAAGCCTACAGTGAAATCACGTTAGTCCAAAATTCCAGATAATCCGAACACACTTTTCGAAAAACGGTGGGGGAATGCGTAATATTTACATGTTGCAGTCAACACAATGTGTTTTCCTGTAACTAAAAATAATTACAGAACATATCACGTGTTACACAGCAATTAAATAAATGAAAATTTTACTAAACGCATTTAACTGTAATTTAAAATTCGTGAAAATACTGTTTCCTTGTATTCTCCCGGCTAATCCGAACAAGCTTCGGTCCCGATTAGTTCGGATTAACGAGGTTCTAGTGTACACTCAAAACTAAAACTAAGTACCTCATGTACAGTGCATTATGTTACACTCGGACCAGTTACCGTTTGTTATACCGACCCACGAGTGCAATATGCGAGCACAACTGTTTGACTTTGCAATGACATTCGTCTTCCCTTCTCCCGTCACGACTAGCATAGGGTTGTCAGACGTACGGCGTAAAACACTGTTGTTGGGCTATTATACTTTTTTTTGTTTAATTTTTTTTACCGCGGGTCAGACTGAAATTCTTCGTGGGCCGCATTTGGCCCGCGGGCTACCTATTGAGAACCACTGATAAAGTCGTTCTTCTACCGTCACTTGGGAAAGCTGACGGGGGCTCGCTCCCCTTAGTCAAAGCGAATGAATTCACAAACGTTTATTAATTTTATTATTATTATTTAAATCACTATTTTGAATTCCCCGGGCTTCGCAGCCAGATATTCGTACTGTCATCCCCACACGCGAGGCTCTGTGCGGTTTTTTTTCCCCCGAACCGACCGTAAGGAACTGCACCGACTCAAAACACAGGAGATTGGTTGACGGTGATCTCCAAAGACGGCATTCTCCGCGCCAGATCCTTGAGGACATCCTTGGCGATGCTGTCCGTCACCGTCAGGTGCCTCAGACCCTTCAGGTGCGTCGGGAACTGATGGAAGCCGCTCCCGGTGACGAAACAATCATCGAGAGGCAGGGAAAGATGCGTCAGCCTGCTGCATCCGACAAGCCCCCCCATGGCACCGTCGGTGATATGGACGCAGCCGACGATGATGATCTCCCGCAGGTCAGCGCACCTTCCTATGTGTCCAGCAGCGAGGTCGGTGATCCTCCTCAGCCCCGTCAGTCTCAGGTAGCGAAGGCGGACCATCCTGTGGAGCTCCTCCAAGTCCTGGTCCATCGGGCCGCCGGTCGAGCGCTTCATTTCACAAAGGTCGAGCCTCTCCAGGAGCGGGCACCTCTGGAAGATCACCTTTAGGTCGGACATCCTGTGGGAGAAGGTCAGGTGAAGGTCGCGCAGGTGCGACCAGTCACCGCAGAGGAACATGTCGGACAACGCCTGGCCGTCTTCTTGGTGATATCTGTCAGACAATAGACATGATTACTCACTTCGATGGTTGAATGGTGTAAGGCGTCACTCTCACAATAAAGTGGATTGCCCATGATGGGGAGATCGGGGTTACAATACCGGTCAGGTGTTTAGAGAGAGCTTTTCCCTAAACGGGTCTTCAGTCTCACTCCACGCAAATGTGGGTACACTTTATATACATCCAACCTAATTATTCATTCCTAACACATCAGCGTAGTTAGTACAATTGCATACAACCCGAACGGGTGTTAGTTCATTAATTACTAAATACGACCAGTATTTATTTTTATATATTTTGCACCGCGTAATACCACCCACCTGTACTTTCTGCATTTAACCACACTAATGAGTTAGGAATGAGAAAGGTATGATTTTGAGGAAATGTACCCGCATTCGAGGGGAGGGAGTTTGGGAACCCGTTGGGGGGGGGGAGACACACCTCAGTACAATCGTCAAGGATTTAGACCCCGCTTGTCACCTGAAAGCCAGACTGGACGAACTAGATGATCAGTTCACGTTCTCCATCTATGCGGGTCTTATCGGTCGATATTGGTCAGGAAAAAGAAGATGGGTTACTCAGTCAAGGTCAAACTACAGACCCCCAGATCAGAGTCAGTCACGTTATAGGTATTTGCAGGTGTTTAACGTCAAGCACAAGGTCCTGAGCTCAATGTTTAATCTGTTCCCATTGAAAAGGTTTTGCGCCGAGTTGATTTTATTTCCCTTTCCGGGCGAAGGTACCTACTCACTGGTTGACCTTGCTGCAAGGCTTAGGGACATCTAAGGCTTGTAGAGTAAGGGAGGTGAACATATCAATGGAGGGGCGTGTGTAGGTTTCGGATTAGGCGCTATACTTGAGACGATCACCAAAAGGTAATTACAATAATGTTGGGAATCCACATAGGTCAGAAAGTAGATTGTTTGGTTCGTTTGATGGTAATGGGAAGTTCTAGGTTCCAGCAGGGTTTACTGAGTATGTTTTTCTAAATGGATTTTCACGTTCACTTTGAACAGATGCGGCTATATTTCCAATATAATTGTACCTTCTCTATAACTACCTAATTAGTATTGATAAATTCTGATAGCCCATACAGGGAGCAAGACATGTTGATAAAGTAATGATAATTTGGTCCGAACCCAACTCGAGTCAAAACCAGGTCTTTAAGTAGTACGTAAGGAGGGGAGTGACCTGATTTCAAATGGCCCAGCTTGTGCCTGGAGGCACGGTCATTCCTCAACCTACCTGAGGCCAAGGCTCTTCAACCTGGGTAGCCTCACCAAAGGTCTAAGGTCGATGGGGGTATCCTGCGGCATATGTACCACCCTCAGCCCCTCGAGGGCGGTGCACCGACCCAGGAGTTTGACAGCCTCCCTGTCCAGTCTAGGGCAGGTGACCCTCAGATATCTCAACCCGTCCTTCTTCCTGGAGAGGAAGTAGGCGAGGTCCTCCGGGGTGACCTTGAGGCCGTAGCAACTAAAGTCCAACCTCTCCAGAGAGGGGCAACCGTCGGCGANCCTCCGGGGTGACCTTGAGGCCGTAGCAACTAAAGTCCAACCTCTCCAGAGAGGGGCAACCGTCGGCGAACACCCTCCACTCCCCGACCCAGTCCTCGCTGTTGAAGCCGAACAGTTCGAGACTCCTGAGGTTCCCGAGACTCCCAAGGAGCTGGAGGCTCTCCCTAGGACTCTCCTCTCCCAGAGACACGCCGAGAGTCTCCAGGTCGGGATAGCGGGTGACGAGGGCCTTGATGTGTCTGGAGCTCAGCCCGCACCAGCTGATGGGGGTCACTCTCAGTTCACGAATATCTTGGCAGAACCTGGTAGATACGTCATATGGTTCAACGCGCATCTACAACACTTCATTAGTGCACGATGTACTTTCTTTCTTGTTTTTAGCACCGTGTCTTACTACCCGTCTGGGTTGAAAGCTTATGTACTAACTACGCTAACGGTTTTAGGGATCAGGAAGGTTATCTTTAGAGAAAATGTACCCGTATTTGCAGGTAGAGAGAGAGAGTGTGTGTGGATAACAATGTTGGGTAAAAAACACCCTCAGTACACTCAACCGAGATTCAAATCTTTATCTCCCAGTCATCGGCAATCTAGTTTATTTCGAGAGTAGCGCGTTAGACCAAGCGGCCACCGAAACGGGTAGCCCCATAGCTGGTTTTGTGACTTTACTTTTATTTTTTTATTTTATATTCTTTACACATGTCTGTATCCTCTCGAAGGTCGGGGTTCGAATCACAGACGGGTGTACTGATCTTGTTTTTATTAAATAGTTTTTCACTCTCCTTCCACGAGAATTCGGGTACACTACCCTTAAATTACACCTTCCTCATCCCTAACACATTAGTATAAATATACGGGTAGGTAGTAACAAGTAGAGCACGGGAAACATACAATATTATGTGTAACACTTTTAAAAGATAAATACCCACGCCCGTGAGCTCGTGGACTAGACACCAAAGACGGGGAGTACGGGGTTCTAATCCCTGCTGGGTGTATTACACTGGATGTCATCTCTGAGGGAACTGTACGGTTACTATTGCGAAACAGTGTTGTTATTATCTTCTTCGTGTGTTCAATATAAGACAAATTTTGCAACGCTGCTGAGTCATTATTTCCAAGAGCTCTTTCTTACTTCAGCACATCACCTTTCTGTTTAACTGAGAATGAGGAAATTTTGTGAGGAAAAACGAAGATAAAGCTTTTCCCCATACGACCTGCATTTCCCTCAGCGGTGAGATTCAGTGTCCGAGTGCTTTCACACAAATTAAGTATTATTCTCCATTCTCTCGAATGTGGATACATTTCCTCTCAATTCTATTTCTCTCCTCCCTACTCCATTAGTGTAACTAATTATGCGGATAGCCCGGAAAGAGGATGAGATGAAGAGCATGGTGAGGGTGGAGGGAGAGAAACATTTTTTTAAAGATGAATAATCGGGAGCCTCGTTTGGTTGGGCCATCTGAACGACAGCTACACGTTACCTCCTCACGTTGTCGATGAAGGTGTCAGTGTCCATGGATCTGTCCAGGCAGATCCGTCTCAGCTTGGGCGCTTGTCTGATCACCTCGTACACCTCCTTCTCGCTAACCCTCTTCCCCGGGACGTAGACCCGGTCCTTCCACATTCCCGACCTGGCGCAGAGCAGCCTCCATCTCTTGCAGACGTGCTGCACTCTGGTTACGATGTCTTCGACGGCCAGGTGAGAGAATACCAGTAGGAGGATCTCGTTGGGTAGGGCGTCCATTGACGGCGTCCTAGAGAAGTCCGGCCACCGTTTCGCTTTAACACTGCCCAATTAGATCCGAATGGCAGGAGGATGTTTCTCTGTCTCAGGCGTGGCTCACGTGAATAAACTGAATCTCAGTGTGGTAGAAAACATCAAGCCAGATAAGTGTTTCCACCAGAAAAACAAAAACAAGACTGATTAGATCCATATCTGTTGGAAGAATTCCAAGTTTTGTGTGTAAAGTATTCGCGGATTTGCGAGACATATATTGTATCCCATCTTAGTTTAGACGTAGAATGTGTATACATATCTATTTTATATTACATCCCATCTTAGTTGAGACGTAGAATGTTTATAAATACCTCTTATATTGTATTCCAGCTTAGTTAAGACGTAGAATGTGTATAAATGAACACCAACACAGGTTGCTAGCCAAGTGAATAAACACAAATCACCTCCATGAATTCATAGATCAGCTTTGGTGCTCAAATAATCTAAGGCCCTTCGTCCACCGAGAAAACCAACGCGACGCGATACACCGCAGGCAACTGGTCACCCGTTTCTCGTCCATACAATAAACCTATTTTCTATCAGTAGCGAGAATGTCGTCGTCTGATGAGGACCTGATCGTTTGGCCAAATGTACTTAAAAAATCATTTTGGGGTTCATCCAGATTTTGGAAAAAAAAGGGTGGTTTGAAATTTTCATTGATTTTAGGGACCATATTAAGTTTAAACAAACGTATAGGATGAGTAGGAAAGCTTTTGAAGAGCTTTAACGACTCATAGGTCCAACTATCAAGAAGAAGAATACAAACTACCTCGAAACAGTCACCCAAAAGTGAAAAGATCGAAACTTAAGTTTGTACAAATGGAAATAAAACACTGCGTACAGCTCCACAAGTGCACACCGCAACAACTAACAGGCAACTTACGATGTATCGCCCGGCGCTAAAGTCGTAGTCTCCTCGGTGACAAGGGAAGCATAGTTTGGATGCAAAAGTTTTCTAGGTGATTGGTTGCTTGGTCGTGAGTGATTTGTTGAGTGGTTTTGGTCTCCTCAGTCGACAAAGGGCCCAAGTCATTCCTCAAGCATTATACTGGACTGCGATGACAGGGAGATCTGGGTTTGAATCTTGGTCGGGTGAACTAAGGGTGGAGCACCCTAAACGGTTTTCCACTCTCGCTTCACGCAAATGTGTGTACATTTCCTAGACGTGGTGCTAAAAAATCAAAAACATAAGTTGGGTGACCATAAAGGAACTATCGTACCAGTGCTTTCTAGTGGTGAGATGTGGAACTAATATCTAAAATAGCCGCTTAGGTTTTTGTTCAGTTTCTTACGTGCTCTTTGAGTTTAAACCTCCAACGGTTGAGATTCAAGAGTACGAACTGTTTCCATTTAATTACACAATTAGTCTACATCTCTACTCAGAGTGTGGGTGGGATTGTTTATCTTGAGTCTCAAATTAAATGAGACAGTATATAGAATAGTAACCTTTGGATGTAAAATAAATCTTATCACAACGACACTTGAGGAGTTGATAGATATGCCCTGTTGTTTAGAGATTTTTTGGTTTTATCAAATCAAACAAGGTCGGCCATACCCAGATTATTATTTTTTTTTTTTCAGAAAGGGAGGGAGGCTTTTATAGTAAAGTCAGTCCTCCAACACGCACATGTTTGTGAAAATTATAATTTAGTGTAATGTCATTGACCTGCTAGTAGTTGAGTGGGGTGCACCTCTTAGTAGGAAGACCTCAAGTCCCACCCACGTCTAATGTCACTTTTACTGAAAAGACCTTAGTTTTCAAAGTCGTTGGCCCACTATTCCTTCCCTCCACGTTTTATCCCCGGGGACGTCATACCTCCTAACCGTCCCGAGTTTTCTTCGGTGACGTCATCTCCCTCCCCTCACCCTCTCCCTGAGGTCATCAACCCTAGATGACGTCATCAGAATGCTGCAATCTTGCCCATTTGATTTTTAATACATATTGTGACTAATGTAAGGACAATTATTACATTTCAATTAGTTTTGTTTACTTATTGGAGACATCTTTTTTATTAATAACCCTAACCCCTACACCATGGCCACACAGTCTGAGGTGTTGAACTCTTAGCAGACTGTATTGCTTGTGGTGGGGAGGTCTAGGTTTGAATCCCGAACTACCCTTAGATTCTTACTCTTCTTAAGTCAACAACCAAAAGGTTGATCTGATGTGATTTCCATCCATCCAGCCCTGGCCATGCACTCACTCCTTCGCTTAACCGCCCCCTTGGTGGAGTGGTCAGTGTACGAGTCTACGAGTGTAGAGGTCTCGGGTTCGATTCCCGGCTGGTATCTAGGGTATTTTCCCCTTAAGAGCAATGCTCCCAACGGTCACAAGGGTTTGGCTAGCTAGGCTTATGTTAGGTTAAGTCTCACACCGGCTCCACAACTTCCTAATCACTATCATCACATCATCTCACGACGTGTATACAACCTCCTATGGTGTACCCCAGGAAACGTTCTGTGCCAACAGAGCAGCTAATAGGCTACACTTAAGGTGACCGGATCTGGATGTAATGGCCCTCCCGGTCATATATCCCACACGATAAACATAAACCTTCGGCTGGTTAGTGCTACTCTCACCATCTGGTAATCCCATGTACTAGGGTAGTTCAGAAAGTGAAGTGGTTCTCCGAACTGCCTTCCCTACTGAATTTCTATAAGCGCGCGAGAAAGGGCTTACAAACGCAACATCTGTCCCCGTGACTTTTAATTAACCACCGTGTATTGGGTAAAGCCCAATTTGACCCGTGGTAAATATTTATACTATACAGGGCTGTCGAACCTGGGACTCTTAGCTTAGTAGACAGACACAATATATACTGATATAGCGAGACTCAGGCTGCGCGGGGGTTGTCTCTTCCATACATACACGGCCGTGATTACAATGATCTACCCCTTGTTTGTTGATGGATCCATGGTGTGAGCCTGCAAACGAGCCATACCGACCGAGCGACCGCCGGCGTTAGCGATGATAGAGCCGACATTTGTGGATAGAGGCTGTCTTGTGGTCAGCACAATGAGCCCGTTAATCTCAGTTTCTTAAACCGGAGCTGCTACATTTTTTAAATCCAAGTATCTCCTCATTTGTCGTCACGAGGCTGAGTTTGTCCCCGCAACAGACTCATTGAAGCGCCGGGGATCGAACCTGGGACCTCTGACCACTAGACCACAGAGGTGGTGCCACAATTGTTGATTAATTGAAATTCACTTTAGTTGCAATCTTGTGTTGTACACTTGTCAACATAACAGCTCTCTGGAGTCGTTGTGGTATCAACTCGTGGTAATCGATGATTTCCACACGTCCTTCACAGACTCTGCCTTAAATTATGAATGAAAAATTACCCTGAACACGGGACGAATCCTGGACAACTCGTTGGCAGAGCATTGGCACGCTGAGCCAAAGGTCTAGGGTTCGATTGTCGTGTGTCCACGTGTCATTTTTCAACTAATTTAAATTAATTTAACTGTAGTCTCCTTTACAAAAACATTCCTGTCTTTACTATTAGTACACCCAAATAATTGTTTTACTAACTAACATATCTGACAGCTAGAAACGTTGTTAGACCTACTTTAATGTATTCATACGTCAAGTCATGTGATCTGCAACTGTCTGATAGATATTATCAATATCCGTAAAAGATCAATAGTAATATAGTAAACTGTTATAAATATTGACAGAACAAAGTTTGTATCATCTAAAAGATGCTCCAAATGTCCATTGGAAGGTTAAAACAACAAACAGCCCGCACCGGTTTGCACGTGGACCAGGGCGTCAATATCGTCCGGTCTGGTTTTACGATGACGGTGAGGTCGAGATTATAATCCCGGTAAGGTATACAGCGGGGGAATTTCCCTAAATGGTTCACCACTCACTCTCTCTCTCTCTCTCTCTC
>CABFWB010010216.1:0-10039 GCA_902151455.1 Timema bartmani | reverse complement strand
TAGTTAATGAAACAATTTTAAAATTTAATATATTCATACATACATTTATGTTAGGTGCAACTGTCACTTTTGATAGATATTATTAATACCTATAAAATAACACTAATGAAATAGTAACATTTTAAACATTTTGGCGGTAAAAATGTTTTATAATTCTAGCCTATGAAAATTAGACTATAAGTAGCCATATGGTAAACACACAGATTTCAAATCAGACAAACAAACTTTTTTCCCCATAAAATGAAAAACTAACTCTGGTTCTTTGTATAACTCTGTTATATTTCTTAACAACATATGATTGATGATTTTTTTTTTTAAGCTTCTAAACATTGTCTTAAGAGTTATCCCTACATTTTAATGAAGTTTTAATTTTCATTTCAAAGACTGGAGATAAGCTTTACTATATAATTTATCCTCCTTTATTTTTCCTACCTTTCTTAATACGGTCTCTTTGCTTTGAAACTTTATCTCATTTCCCGTGGAGCGAGTTCTGGATTAATGGTGATTACTTTTCCTTAGCGACGATTGAAGTTCATTTCGTTTTAGAATTTATCTCCCCTCCTATGTGGGAGTTTTGTGAAAATAATTTATTTCTGCCCGATCGATTCTTGTATTTTTATCTGTGATAACTGATGGACTGTTCGTCTTACTATTCAAAGTTATTTCTAAAATATATTTGCAATAGTATCGCAAACACCTGAAGTGAAAATTTGCGTTCGCATTCAAACCAGTGTTTCAAACTACATTTTTAAATAAATAAATAAATGTAGACATAATTAACTGTGCCCTGCTTCGGTGACCACATGATCTAACGCGCTACTCTCGCAGTAGACTAGACTGCCTATGACAGGGAGATAAGAGTTCGAATCTCGGTCGGGTGTACTGAGGGAAGTTTTTCCAGAATGGTTTTCTATTCTTTATTCACGCAAATGGGGGTACATAAGCGTATAACCCGAGCGGGCAGTAAGAAGCAGTGCTAAAAATATAATTGTGTGTAATATGTGAGTGAGTTGAACCATAGCGTCTAAATATCTATCAATACACTCAAGACTAAGATTATTAAAAACTTATTTTAAGAGCTTAAGTCTCAAATGGTACCATGGCGAAAATTCAGCTGCATTATCCTGAAGAGGGAAGGGAAAAATCAACTATAAATCATATGTGTAAAACCACCTCGACTGCACCCGGCTGAGATTTGAACCTGGACCTTCACGTTCACTGATAATTCAATATATTTACTAGCTTGACGTGTGGCCACCGGCACGGCTATTTTCATAACTAAAACGCAAATGTCCGCTTATTGATTGAAAGATTTTTTTTTCAAAAAGTTGCAGCATCTTGTATTTTTTCGTGACAGGCAACCAGGGTTGTTTCCAAGAAGCTGGAGATAACCGACAGATAACATTGATCCCGCGAGGTCATTCGTGGGCCTACCACTGTCATCTGACATCCTAGTGTCTTGTGAGTTATCACCAGGGCCCGGATTTTAATGACATGTCATCTTTTTATTGGTTCGGCACATACAATACTCATAAGTACATAAATTCTGTTCATGATCCCCTTTTTGTAGAAATGTGTATTTAATATGTCATTTTTTGTCATTGTCATTTATTGTCATTTTAGAATTTAAAGTCTTATTTTCTTGGTTTGAGTTATTTTTTAGTCATTTTCACGCATTTTTTAGACATTTTTTAATTAACTTTGAGGAATTCATATTAACTAAGTATATTTTTTAATACTATTGATACATTAAAATGCATAAAGGCTTAAAATTAAATTTTTCCAAAACAAATTTGTCGAAATGAGAAGATAATGTAGGCAATGAACTTTTTATATTCTCTTTGCTTGCACCAGTATGGTTGTAAAATACTCATTTATGGTGAGAGTGAGCCACTACAATTAAGCTGGAGAAAGTTGATTTGGGGGATGGAGGATTGATTAGCTATTACTTCTGAAGCAGATATTTTAACAAAAATATATAGGCTTATATTTTAGCAGAATTTATTTGAAAAAAAAAAACTTTTCACAGCAATTTACCTTTGTAAATTTCTTGCTTGATTTAGTCGTTTACATTTATCATTTACTACGAGTTTTTTCTCTTATATTTTTAGGTCGTTTTTTG
The DNA here is from genome assembly GCA_902151455.1 of Timema bartmani. Taxonomy (NCBI): domain Eukaryota; kingdom Metazoa; phylum Arthropoda; class Insecta; order Phasmatodea; family Timematidae; genus Timema; species Timema bartmani. Next base: position 7,917 of record CABFWB010010216.1, on the reverse strand, counting down.
ACAATATCCAGTTTTTTTATAATTTTAGTTAATTTTAATTATAGGTCATTTTTTGATCATTTCTAGGTAATCAAAATCCGGGCCCTTGTCACAGATCTAATAAGACTCGTACCACACGTATGTAACCTCAAAAATGTGAAGTTATACACTGACTGCCCAAACAGTATTATCAGTTTCCATCATATCACAAGTCGTGTGAAGAGGATAAGAAAGTTTGCCTGAGCATTTAAACACAATTATCAGAAAGTACCATTTCTTATTTTAAACCTGTGAGTAGCGTAAGGGAATTTATATAAATCTTCAAGTGAGATATATATTCTATCAAATAAACCCTCATTAGTAGGGACACTGACTAAACGTCATGTTCATCTAATTTGGTTTGCCAGTCATTGGAAGGTAAGGGTTACAGGGTTGATATATACCTGAAAAAATCATGGAAAGGGAATTAAGGAATGTGGGCGGTTGAATTTAGAGTAAATGTACCCGAATTTGCGTAAATGTAGATACAATTTCTCAACTTTTTATATGCCTTTAAATCTTCACTGTGCATATAATAACCAAATTGAAAAGTTAAGTCAAAGAAGGGGAGAAAGAGAGAGCATTGTTTACGATGGCTTGTGTGTAAAATGAATCTGCTGACAGGCTGCTTCTATGACATTATTTTTGGTACCGTCTTTAATTATCCGTCCAGGCCACCCGCATTGAATTGCGCCAATGGGATAGGAATGAAGAAGATAGAATTTACAGGAGACTATATTGTAAGACTTACACCTTAGACTGCGTGATCACTGCCACGGGTATTTCTAAAACCAAGAAATTAGCAAGCTGAAACTTGGAATAGGCTTGCGTACTCAGATCATCCTGGAGGTGTACCCCCTTTCTTGTGTATTTTATTTTACTCTGATATATTTTGACGCCTTAAACTCTGCGACTGCCGCTCTAGGTACAGAGCTCTAAAACTAAGACACATAGAAAGGTGACACTTTGCATTCATACTTATTTAAAAACCAGTGTGTGCGCCATATTTTGTCAAAATCAAATATAGAGATCTTAGGGGTCATCCATAAACCACGTAAAGCTTTTTTCCTACCTTTTTAGCACCCCATGTAACACCGTGTAGATATTTAGCCTTCCCCCATCCCTCAATCTGTGTTACATAACTTTTCTCCCCAAGAGTGAATTTCATTATTTCATAGGGAAGTTTTGTGATACTAAAAGAGGGATACAGATTTAATACTTCTTAAGAGTTAAAATCCATTTTAAATCCTGAATATAAATAATTTTAGAGAATATTATTGTTAATGCATAGCTAGTTACATATACAGATAAGACAGACAAGTACAGACACAAAGATGTCGAGTTCAAATCTTTCAGGTTCATGAGCAAAAACCTTTTCTATATTTATGTTATGGATGTCAGGTTTGCGACCTGTGTAATTGTAAGACGGCACTACTATGTGCTTATAGTCATACTATCATCATATAGAGAGCTATTTATATTTTGGATGACTCTAAAATTTTACTTTACTTAACTTATCAATACCAAGACTCATGTTTCGTGTTCCAACATCGATTCTGGATCCTGGCTTCACTCTAGAAAAAGACTAGATGACCACTGAAGCGGAAATCGGGGTTCGAAGACCGATTGGTTGTACTGAGAGTGATTTTTTCTAAATGGTTTTATACTTTCTCTCCCCGTTAATGAGGGTAGATAACCTCTAGAGCTCTACCTTCATTTACATTCCATTAGATAAATATGATAAAAAATAAATAGAATCGCTACAATTTTAATACACTACACTACAAAATGTATATTATAAAGGTAGGGTTTTTAAGAAAATTTACCAGCATTTGCATGGATGGAGAGTGGGAAACCATTTAGGAAAAGCAACCCCCAGTAGACTGACTGGTATTCGAACCCCAAATCCCCGTCATCGGTCGTCTAGTCTACTAAGGATTACAATTTAGACCATACGGCCACCGTAGCGGGNCAACCCCCAGTAGACTGACTGGTATTCGAACCCCAAATCCCCGTCATCGGTCGTCTAGTCTACTAAGGATTACAATTTAGACCATACGGCCACCGTAGCGGGTGTATAATAGTTGTATTTATATACAGAGAGAGAGAGATTTATCAGAAGGGAGAAGGTATAGTCTTAAATGCACTTACCTTTTAAAAATAATTAGTGATATTTGAAGCTTTACTTTTCATAACATGCTGGTTTGAAGAAATAACACTATTGATGGACTCCTCAAACTTACCTTGAGATAAATTCTGTACTTTTGCTTCTTTCCATTTCACTACAACATCTTGTTGAGACTCTTACACTATTTTTTCTGGATATCGCTCTTTATACACAAGCAATGAACAAGTCTCCTCTTTTTGAAAAAATTATTTTTGTATTTGTACAAATACATGCGATTATTCACGGCCTATGTAAAAGAATGTGCAGTAGGAATCTAAATCATACTCAAACTCAACTATACTTTACTTATAAATTAAGACCGCTTCGGCAGACAGCCTTTGTCCAACTAAAAGCACGTGAGGGGGTCATTATATTGGGCAAGCCTAAACAAGTGCCATGAGTATAAATATGTCACTGTCATGCACATAAAAATACGTGTTTTCGAATGTGCTTGTCGTTCGTAGTCTCAGATAGACAATTACACCTGAGCGCATTTGAAATATTGATAAAAAGTGCTAAACTTGCATTTTCAACGCCACCTATATTCGGAAGTAATATATAAGTATGTTTATAAAAGGTGAGGACATGAACAATAATATTATAATTTGAGTATAAAATCTGTGTTACGTAACACTTTGATGCACCACACCCTCCCCCCATGTAACAACATGTAGACATTAGAGCTCTCCACTTCTCTCCCTCCCCCCTCCCCTCACAAAGCGTTACGTGGTCTATGGACGACCCTTTAATGCCTTACACCGCGTGACTACTGGAAAATGTATTTTTAAACTCAATCAACTTTAATTTAGTAGTTAATGAAATCTTTAGTTGCTGTAACTTAGACTATTTTTTTTAATTTAAATACATAATGAGCCTAACGTATTTTACCTCGTGACCACCGATTCGGGCCACTAAAAATCCAAGAGACATAAAAGGTGGAAACTTGGAATGAACCCATGTAACCATGCTACTCTTGGTTAGGTTGGTTTTATACATATTGTGAACATGACGTCTTGAGTATTTTTCAGGTGACAGACAATTGGCTAACCCGCCTCGGTGGTGTAGTTGGCTAACGCGCTAGTTTCTTGTTGAGCTAGACTGCTGAGGATGGGAAGATCGAGGTTCGAATCTCGGTCGGGTGAACTGGGGGTGGTTTTCCCTAAATGGTTTTCCACCCAAATATGGGCTCACTTTCTATAAATTCAACCTTCCCAATTCCTAACCCATTAGTGTAATTAGCACTTAAGAGTATAACCCGAACGGGTATTAAGACATGGTGCTAAAAAAAATTGGGTTTCTGTGGACGAACACTTGGCGAACTCCTAGTCAGGTGTATGTTGCAAAAGGCGGACAGTTGGCTACCGTCTACCCAGGTACCAGATGCAAGCTGCAGACAATCGGTCATCTTCACTAAATTCACTATATAACTGACTTTAAGGTAGACAGTTATTTGTTTCTTGTTTAATTTTAGGGGTTGCAGTCATAGACTAAACTAGTTTGTAAGTCATGGAGTCAACTTTGTGCTTAGAAAGTGCACGTCATTTACTTAGAATAAGATGAAAGTAAAATTTAGTAGTATATGTACCTGTAGTTCCTGCAGTATTTGTATTTTTAAAATCCTTAGCATAACTTCCTTTGGAGGATAAGTAAAGCCTTAAGTTCCATGTCGATTATGACGTGTAATAGAACCCTGGAAGGTATGTTAAAAAAAACTTTCCTGGAAAAATTGGTAGGCCCTTTCGGTCTTGCTCTCAGAAATTCTAGTGTACCGATATAATAAGTTGGCTCAGAAAGTGCACGTTAAATACCTCAAATAAATAATTTTAAAAAAATATTTAAAGTAACTCTTGGTGTATCTCATCAGCCGAAACATAAGTTTCCCCTCTAACTGAGCTGCAGAACGGTGTCCCTAGAACGAACCCCCTTGTTCCACTTCCAGTCTAAGATTCTCTCTCCGCTCGCTCGTTTCTGGATTTCCTCAGCGATCGAATTGAAAAAGAGACTTGACGTGTTCTACTTTCCGGGTGCATCGATTTTGAATCAAAACTCGCGAACCGCCTTCTCCCCTATCCCTGTTTTCTATTCTTACGTTTTAAAAGCTTTTATGGTGCCTTTAGAAAACGTTAGGGGTAGCACCAAAAATTATTTGAAAAGATTTTTCTGCGTTGAAACTAAACAAAAAGGAAATCCTGTTTCTTTTTGTTTGTAATGATTTTTCATACAGGGCAAGATAGGCGTAGGCGTCTTCCATCCCATTACCGATTAACCGGGAAACTAGATACACGATACGGTCGAACCAGTAAACCTATCAAAGTGTGGTTTCTGCATTCTTTGGTCACACGGTTATAGTGTAGCAGATACTTTGGAAGCCAAGGTTGGCTCATTCGGAGAACTTAATTTCCGTGAGACACAGTTGTTTCCCGATCCTCTCTCCAATAAAATTATTCTTTAACTCATCTCCAACATAAGCCCCTGGTTTAGATAGATATGGGTAGCGTTCTAGTACTCATTACCTTTAATGTTAGTTTATTAGTTACTAACCATGTTTTGGGATGTAGTAGGTGTCTTAAATAGTAAATTCGAAGAAAGCTAACATGACCATTTAACCTTTATAAAATTGCACAGACGAATAGCGTGCCGAAAACATGGGCATTTAAAATTTTATTTTTGTCATACTCTAGTGTGTTTTTTATAGATGACTACTTTGTGGATATAAGAAAGTAAAAAGTTCCAAACTTTTTAAAAATAAATAGAAGAAAGTTTTATGTGGGCTTTTTTCTCAGTAAAGTAGTATTTTTCTAACCGAAATCATCATACTCGACGGGTAGGCAAACTTTTGGAAGTCTATAAATTTAATTTTGACTCTACAAAAAACAATAAAAAAAGTTTTTTTTTTACAAAGTGTAGTGGAAATATAAGACATTGTATTTAATATATTCGACATATTATTTTTCTTGCAAAAAGGGCTTGCCCATGGTCGAGAGCATTGGGTCGTTGTTTTTCATGAGCTGACCAACCGCGTACGAGAGAATCTGGTTCTAATCCAGGTTGAACCTGAATTGAGTTCATGCGATGCTAAGGTCTCGCGCGCACATGCAATTTTTAGTCGGCCAACTGATATCTCCGCGCGCACCAGCCGACTGGACATTTGGTCGATTGAGATGTCCGCGCACATGCAATTTTTAGTCGGCCAACTGATAGCTCCGCGCGCACCAGCCGACTGGACATTTGGTCGATTGAGATGTCCGCGCACATGCAACAAAAAGTTGTCCAACTAAACCTTTTTCCACCAGTCATGCCATGGACTTGATATAAACAGCTTGTGTGTATGTGCACTCGTAATCCGTCAAAGAAAATTGAAACATAAGAAACAGTACTGGGTACATCCATTATCAAGCCAACGATTACTCAAAGGTCAATTCTACAAGTTGTATAGTAATTTGCGGACTTATCAAAATTTTTCAACTACTATATAATGAGTATAAGCAGTTTTAATGAAATTTTGTTCCTCTTAGAGCATTCAATAATCTATCAACACACCAAATGAAGAGAGTATCTGTTACGTTAAGGTAAAAAAAAAGTTAACGTTTGGTATAATTTAATTTATTTAGGAGATAAAACTTGTTTTACATTAACAATTCCTGCCAAAGTAGAAATTCTAAGGTTAATTTACAAATTGAATATTTTTGAATGAGATGAGAGCTCATTGGAGAAGTAACTGTTTTCAGATTCATGACTTGGAGCACTTGGCGTACTGGATTCATGACTGGAGCTCATAACATTGCAAGGTATATGAGATGAGGACTAAATAATGAGAAAGTAAACTTCGCGAAAGGTAGTTATTATTACAGGCAAAGGGGGTCTGGTTATTCAAATGATGAGTAAAAGGTGTGCCTATGTGTGCACTAGACAGGGATAGCGTTTCAAAATGTGTTAGACTTATAGATAGTTGTCCATTTTCAATTCGTCTCATCACTCTTAGAAACTCCTTTGGCTTCAAATTTTTGGTCTACATTTAACTTTTTAAATGAAGGCACAAAAGACAGCAAAAATGATTTGTTCTCATCAATTTCCTCTGACCTTTTATCCTGCAATATATTTAATAATGATTCATCATAGGATACTGTTTTTGTTTTGTTTTTTGATCGACTGACGCTAGGATGTGCGCGTTCGATATTGGAATTTCCTTCATCACCTTTGTAGTCATTTTCGTTGACTTCTGCCTCTCCTTGAATAGATCTAATATTACTTACTGTCTCTCTGTCTTCGATAGTTGGCATCAGAAACAACAATTGATCAAAATAAACGTACTTTCTACGTTTTGTAGCTGCTTGTCCTGGATTTACCCTTTTTTTTGTTCATTCAATTCTCGCTTAAAGCATTCTATTAGGTTTCGCCGCCGTTTTTGGATTTATTTAACTGTAACATACAATACATAAATAAATTAGTTTATATAACTTAGACCTTGTATTCAGAATCCATTCTGCCTAACTTCTAGGAAGCAGTGGCTTACCCGGGGGAGGGAGCAAATGGGTCAGTTGTTCCCTGCCCCCTTGACGCAAATAATTTAAAAAATTTTATGGAGATAGTCCCCAGTACCCCCTTTGGGTTGGCGGGCAAACCCCTTTAAAAATCTTTATTTTGCTGACTATCCCCTCGAGCCCCCACCTCTCCTCCAAAATTCAATTCCTTAATTGTTTCTTACTATCTCCACTCAAATACGGGTGCACTTCTTCTACATTACACCTACCTCATCCCTAACCCAATAGTGTAATTAATACATAGGTGTATAACCATAACGGATAGTAATACGCGGTGCTAAAAAAAGCTGTACGGTTACATTAAATAAACCTTTAAAGTTAGTTTTTATTTAATTTGTAGGTATCTGGCTACGGGTAATCGTTTTCAATCTATGTACTATGAATACCTCATTGGTGCTACTACTATACGTGAAATTGTCAGAAATACTTGTGACAAACTGTGGATATACCTAAAATCAACATACATGGCGGAAACAAAGGAAACTGCTTGGCTTCAAATAGACTATGTTACATGGACAAATTTCCCTAACTGTCTGGGCGCGGTAGATGGCAAACATATCAGAGTAAAGAAGCCATCCCACAGCGGTTCACTGTTCTATAACTACAAGAATTACTTTTCAGTAATACTTATGGCTTTGGTAGATGCAGATTATTGCTTCACTTGGATTTATATTGGATCATATGGAAATACCAGTGATTCTTACAATGGAGTGCCCGTGCCATTTCTTATTGTAGGAGACGAAGCGTTTAGTTTATCAAAACTTATATTGTACCCTTATCCTAAAAGAAACTTATGAAGAGGATTTTTAATTACAGGCTTACAAGGGCTCGGAGGGTGGTATAATGTGTCTTCGGAATATTAGCAAACAAATGGAGGATATTTCATAGACCAATTGACGTGAATCCCGAGTTTTGTGACACCATAATCAAAGCGTGTTGCTTCCCACACACTTATGTGCGCAAGAAAGATGGATTTAACTATGAAGATACTCTGTATACATGCCCGCTGCAGAGCATAAATCCGACAATTGTCCGAGGACCTACTGCTTTAATAACAAGGGATTATTTTGCTTCCTATTTTACATCACCACAAGGATTTGTTCCCTGGCAGTATGGAAATAAATGGTACGGCGCACCGCACAGACTTTCTCTCTCTTTCTATAAACTCGTAAGATTTCTGAACGGAATAAT
>CABFWB010010214.1:0-10047 GCA_902151455.1 Timema bartmani | reverse complement strand
GTAGGTTTCAGGCACCTAGCCAGAATTTTATTTTGGGGGGGTGTTATCCAGTGATATGCTATCCCCACCCTGACTTTTTGTAAGCCCCATTATTTCTGGCTTTAGCTACAGTTTTTGGAAATTTTAAATGAAACGTTTTTGCGGTGTCAATAAATTCATATATTTTTGGGTATGTTGGAAAAGCAGAAAGCAACAAATTTGCTATGTGAATTTGTTATATTCAATTAAAATAATTAAAGATAACTAACCAAGTCCAAATAATGAAATTACTATGTGTATGAAAAAGTGTTCATGCACTACTATCTATCAGTGTTAGCTTTCTCGACCATAACATCCAAAACGTCCTCAGGTGTGAAAGGATCTTGGTAGTGAATTGACATCATTGCCAAGCCAGTAAACCTTTCAATGCACATCGAGTTTCTTAAGTAGATGTTAATACTTTTCAATGAGGAAAACTACCTCTTGACCTTAGGGATATCTCAAGGTCATGTGACAAGATAAGGTCAACTCGTCACTCGGTCAGCTGCGTGCTGTAGCTTGTCAATGCTATATTGGGTGATTGTTGTTGTTGAGCCATTAGATTGATTAGTTAGGCCACTGACTGTAAAGGTTACAAGCAAGAGATCATACTATATTTATATTGTGTTTTTTTTCGTTAAATTTTGGGGGCTGTCCGGACCCCACGGACACCCACCTGGCTACGGGCATGTAGGTTAGCAATGGCTATCAGAAGGATTGTAAAAATTGGCTAGAAGTCACTGTGTCAAAAAAATTCATAAGTTATAATATGTGCCAAGTAATAGTACATTATCAATAAAGAGTGTTATCAAACTCTTCCAATACTTTCCGCCAATGTTTGCAATAAGGAACCTTGCTAGTTGTTACTTACCTACACTCCCACAGTAAGACTATAAATAGTTTCTTCATAATAGAATTAAATACGTGATCAGCTTGGCTGGTTGTACATCCACTTACAAATGTAAAATTCGCATTTTGAGTCACAGCGTGGCCAAAAATGTACCATTGGTAGATGGTTGGCTGTGAGATTGATGTTTTATAGAAAGTTAGGGAATACATATCGCGTTCATCCTTGATCCTTTTCAGGACTAAGGGTGAGTGTGTGTGACATTTTCTTGGAGTTTTAGCTAATTCTCGCAGCGTGGAGTGCTGGGGCAACTTTTACGTGACTCATCCTGCATAGTTATTTTTACCAGTTTCTTAAAATTGTTATTTGAGGTCGAGGTCTTTATAATGAATTCAAGATACTCTGATATTTTTACTAATCTCTTATCTCTCTTATACCCTAGGATTTGAATAATTGATTATTCGAGAGTCTCATATATAACTATAATGATTTGATTATTATGTTAGTTTTACAATTAAAAACCTAATTAAAGTTTATATATAAAATATCTGGAGATAATTTGTATGTGTTTGATAACACATGTTAAATTGTATATATTTTCATTGGAATAGTATGACTTAGGTAATTCAAGGTGAGGTAAAATGTTATTAATTTAATTTACACCTCCATTCCTAAGGTTGAACTGGTCAAATAATATATCTAATATTTAAAAAATGTAGAATATTCTTAGATTCAGCGAAGATATCTATGCATTACCCTCTGGTGAGTACAGTTTGGTCAGGAGATATTTAATGGGCTAGGTAAACATAAACGTGTCACTTCAGTCTCATTTTAAGGGGGTGAGGAATTATAATATTCCTCTAGGTCACAGGTGTAGGTTAACGGCTTTCTTATACTCTCTGTGTCCTACTTCCTGTCTAGGCTAACCGAATATTTACACTAATAAATTAAGAGTTAGTTAGGTAGAATTAAGAAGAAGTTTAAGCATATTTGAGTGAGAAACCATTTAGAAAAAAACTCCCTCAGTACACCCGACCAAGATTTGAACATGGACCTGGTCCTCACCATCAGACCAGGCTAGACAAGACTGTCAGCTTTGTCCACTCACCCCCAACTCCCACTCATGTGTTCACAATTACAATCACCGTGAGTATAAAGGAGGTTGCAATGGTACTCATATAACTGAGATTGACAGCCTCAGTGTCACGTGAACAAAGTCTCATGTATATCTTTGCGTCCTGCCAATGATTTTATTGACCACCTTTATCATTTTGGCGAAGTTGCCATCATATGGTCTCTCCATTCCACCCTCCTATCTCTTTGAGTGGATATAGAGAGCGGGAAACGTCTGAACACACAGCGATCACTAATATAGCATCGTGATAGCGTTTCTAAACCACCGCCTGTTTGATACGGTGACAGTAAATCCTGCCTGTTCAGACGGAGGACACGTCCGACCACACGCATCAAGCTAGCCTCCGGGCACGGCCTCTTTAATACCCACGAACCAAACAATAGAACCTACTGCGCTGAACAAGCGCCCAATAACACTTGGGGCCGTGTGCCATAATATGGGGATTAAAGGGAAAATTCGGTAGGAAGGATACTAAAGAGCCTTTTCTTAAGACCGATTAATCGGGATATTAAAAGTTTGATCAGGCATTGCATTTAAATATAGGATTCTGTATTCTTCACTTGACAACATTGAATTATGTTAGTCAAATAATTATTTCATTTTAGAATAGTTAAATTTCAATTTTGTTGCCATTTTTAAATGTGGCAAAACAGTTTAAATTATCTCAATTCCATTGTTTTCTAATTAGACTACAAAAAAATTGCACCATGATTCACACCTGGCTTGAGCTGTATTATTTATCTAAGTTAGTTAGGGGTTAGTTGAGGGTTATAGGCTCTTAAGATTATATCATGATCATGCTGATCTTGGATCTTTAACTTCCTGTAGAAAAAAATATGCCCAATGAGGAGAAAACAAGTTTCACTGTGTGATTAAAAGACGTCAATAGTTACGACCCAAATATTTCTCCCCCTCCGAACTTGATGGACGCGCGCATAGTCTATGGATGGATTGACGTCTCCAAACATGTCAAAACGCCACGAAAATACATTTATTAAGGCTCAACTATCAAAAGGTACGCTTCTTTCCCCACATTTTGATATGTAGCGTCAATCAAGTGGCGCATGGACCTGTTGCTCGTGTATTGATTCTGAAAAATAGCTTAGGAAACTCTATGAATGATCATTCATTAATGATAATAGTATCTCTTCATTCTTTTCTATATTAGAAAACCGAGCAAAAGATAGTGGCAGAGAGATACACTTTAATCAGTCATTCAATATTATTTAGCGAGCATAATCGTATTCATGTATAATAAATTAATACATTAAACATTGTCATTCCCTCATTATTTGTTGGTTTAGACCTGTTTAGTATCCATGGTAGTGGTATTTGTAATTTGGAAGCTTGGGGCAAGTGTAAAGATATATTCAAACAAAGTGATCCTAAACTGAGTATTTAGTAGCAACATAGTAGCATAGAACAAAGCAACCTTTGCTTATCGCTGACTACAGCTATACCCTATCTACGGTAGGAGAGGTGGTGAGTGACAGCTAGAAGACGGTTCTTTATTGCAAACATTGGTTGAAAGTGCCTAATGTCTCCCTATTCAGAAATAATTATCGATGCTATAGTGTTATTAATAAAATAATTATTATTTCCGAATTGGTTGACATAAGAAACTAATACTAAGAAAGTAACACTATTAACTAATGTCAAGCTATTTGGAAATAACTATTGATAGTTTAGTACAGTAGAGTCTTGAAAACTTGACCTAATATGGACGGAGATGGTGTTGAGTTATTGAAATGTCGAGTTTTACGAATGAACTTGCATAAGATGCATGTTTACTATGTCATGTTTACTGAACAAGACAGTATCGAATACTATAGGTACAGTTGTACTGAGCTGTATTAATGTACGGTACAGTAACAGTAACATACGTACATTACAATATATTATATGTTAATATAATGGTGTATATACATACGTGTAATATACAGAAATGCAGTACAGTACTGTACATATGTTATTATATTGATTCGAATAGCACTTTACTGAATTGTAAAACTAACAAACACAGCACTTGTAAAAACACCACAGCACGATTGTTCCACTCAAGTTATACAAACAAACTAAACTGTTATTGTTGAATGAACTTGGATTGTGATGACAGGTGCCAACAACTGTGTGAACGTGTGGGTGTTGAGTTACAAGGAATCTCGAGTTATTGAGTGTCGAGTTTCCGAGACTACTGCATCACTAATAAAATGTTAATTATTTCCAAATAGGAAGAAACTAGCTATTTTCAGCCAATGTTTGCAATAAAGTACTTTCTGTTAGTTGTTATTTACCACCTTTCCTATCCTCTCTACGGCAGCGTTTTTAAACCAGTGCACCACTGTAAAATGACCTATAAAATCCGTATTTGAACGTCGAACTTTTAATTTGAGGTTTCCCTGTTCCTACTGTTTAGTTTGATCTTTTTCAACTAAAAGTTCAACATGTTGGTGCGGTAATTTTAATCCAAGTGCCTATGAGTGATTAAAGTATCCTTAAATAAAGCGCGTCTGTATTATCTTGGAGTGATTTTGAAAAACCACATTGATAACTCCCGTTTGGAGATTTAACTATCCAGGCCCATTCTACACATAGGATTAAGCGGCCCGATGTCATACAGAATTATTTTAAACTCATTTTACAAACTTTAAAGGGAGATGGGGAACACCACAACAAATCTTTATCGTCGGTGAATGTATACTCGCAGATGACACCCTTAGGTGCTAGAGTGTTCCGTTGGGGAAGGAGTGAATAACATTTTTTATTTACAGCCGTTTACAGCGGTATTATGCACGTTTACATGGAATGTTGCAGTTTAACACAGCTGCCGGTGCAAACGTGCAAATATTTGGTGGTTCAGCACAAGTCTGTTAGGATAACGTTCACGGTACAGTCCTACAGCAGTTCTCCCATTTGCAGCCGCACAAGATAGATGCATGTCAGCCATCTCATACTCCGTGAGTTGATCAATGTTACACGTATAAAGTCCGTGTTATTAATGACGATGGTGAAAAATATCCATTGCCAGGATTCCCAACAGCGCTCCCAGCACCAAAGGGTGATGTCTGTGGACATACATTCATTGTTTTAGTGTCCCCTATTTCTCATTAAAGTTGTATGGAGAGTTTCAAATCAACCTGTGTATTTGAATTGTACTAGTGAACGGCGCTGAATCCGAATCAAATGCCATTTTTAATATAGTCCTAATGTGTACTAAACGCTTGTTAAGACCAGAACAGATAAGTGAACCAATGTCTGTCCTCCTTCCCCCTTGTACCAACTTAACGGACTACATAAATGAAATATTAGCAACGACGAAGACCTTAATTGACACATTGACGACATTAGTTCCACGATTATAATTGGTTGTAATGAACTCTAAGTATTGATGAAGTGAAGTGGGGGTATGTACGGGGAGGGGGAGGGGAAAGAGCATACGTCACTCGCTCTTAACAAGAGATTATCGCGTGTGACGTGGAAAAGCGTGGTTTGCAAATCTCTTCTAAAACTAATCACTTGCAAATGAAACGGAATATTCATTGTAATTTGTGCAGGGTCGTCCCGTGAATGTTTGTTGTGTTTATTATTTGAGGGCTGGGCGGTGGGGGGTGAACAGTGGGTAGATAAAGACTGTGGAAAACATTCAGGAAAAATCATCACCAGTGTACCCAGCGTGAACTCGAACCTGAACTTATCCGTTACTGACAAACCAACCCAGACTAAGTTGATGCCATAGTCCACATGCCCACCAATGGGAGTGTAATTTTTTCAAATAATAATTTGTTAAAAATGTATTCAAGATTCATAAAAACATTACTCAAATTTGATTTGTAAAAATGTACGTGAACCAGATGTCCCCCGTTCTCTTTTAACCCTCACCACTAGACCCTCAACCTATTTTAGGGTAACACTATTTCAAACTCACCTCGATGGCCACATTTATGGCGCTACTCTCGAAATAGACTAGACTGCCGATGACGGTGAGATCGTGGCTAGATCCCGGTCGGGTGTGCTGAGTATTTATTTTTCCTAAAAGGCTTCTCACTATTTCTACACGCAAATGGGGGTACATTTCATCTAAATTCAACCTTCCTCATGGTACTACATTAACGTAATTGTTACATAAACGTATAGTTCAAATGGGAGCTAAAACTAAAGTATCTTAAACATTTCCGAGTAGTGAATTTTACCTGTTAAATTTAACATGTATAGTGAGTATTGTGAACGTGAAAATGTGTGACCCATTTTTTTTTTAATCACCGTGTTTTACTATATGTTCAGGTTGCACCCTTATATGATCATTACTCTACTTGAGTAAGGATTAGGAAGGAAGGATTTTTGAGGTAATCTGCCAGCATTTGCGTAGAAGGAGAGTCGCTAATTATTTGGGAAAAAATACCCTCAAGAGTTCCAACTGGGATTTGAACCCTAATCTTCCCGTCTTCAACATGCCAATCTAATACTAGAGTGACGCCTTAGACCATTTAGCCACTGACGCGAGTACCTAGAAAATTAAAATGTAGATTGACTTTTTCTTTTGGGCCAGTAAAGTAAAATTAATGTGGGTTTTACAATTATGTCGGCATATACAGTACGTGAGGCTAGAGTCGAATCTGCTATCTGAATTTCGTTCAAACTTTTTACATTAATATGGGTTGGGCCCGTTTGCAATAGTCACAGTTTTAGATTTCACGTGAAATCTGTTCCCTGTTGCTTCAATATATTTTTATATTTTTCAAAACAGAAGGTAGCAATATTTGTGTCTGGAACAGCTAGGTTACCGGTATTTTTATTTTAGATTTAAAATATTTTTCATAAATATGGAATGATCCATTGGCCAAAACTATATCTATTTATAGCTCTACTTGATCGCGGTGGGCCAACTCTACCCTTAGGCCACCCCCTACAAAAAATAAATCGGTTTTAAAAATTTTAAATACCAGTGTACGTAGTTTCAAATTGGTACCTTATTGAGAAATTTAACAAAAACTTTGGACTGACCAACAGACAGATACCACATTGCTTTTAATATAGAGTTTATATTAATATAATGTTGGCCACACCTTGAAAAAATTCGTGATTTTAATTCCATTTCTAAAATTATTGTTATTTTACTGATAGTGGATTTTCAAAAATTTTGAATTTTTTGAAAATTCATAAAAGTTTTATTTAAAATGGATGTCTGGGGAGTGCTTACATTATAAATAGCACTAAAGAAGGGATTTTTTGAAGAAAATAATTAATTTGGGGGTAGCTTATTTATAATTTTAGTAAAATGAACTTATATGAAAATAGCTCCAATGATTTTATTCAAAATGAGTATCTGGGCAGCGGTTTGGATCATAAATAGTTCTGGATATGTTTTTAGAAGTGAAACGGTTTTAAAGGTACTCTACTAATATCCGATTTTTACTTTCTCATATAATGGAGAAAGTACTGTAATCGTAAAAATATTTTACCTCGATACTATGATTAATCTTTAGGATATATATGCCAATGAGCCCCAAAAATTATATTGTAAAATTCCATCTGTCTATCCCTGGGCCTAAATCCAAATCCGTTTTAAATGATATCTTCTAGCTGTACTGCATATATAAGGGGGAATAGTTAACATGACAAATTAAAATGTATATTTATTTTTCGAAGAAATACATGTTTAAGATAACTGATTTATGACCGATTTCTATTAAGTTTAAAAAATGTAATATGGCTTCATATATTGGGCTCAAAACAGGTAATTGGTAAGCTTTTTACAATATAAATAAATTTATATATTTTGTTTGATTAACAAAAAATTATTTAATATTATTTACTGATCGTTGGGCAAATTTGAGTCTATGTTAAATGTTTCTTAGCAATTTTGTTCAAAAAGTTTTTCTGGGGACACATCGTGTCAAGCTGGATAGGTTGGTTGTCATAGTTACCGAGTTTTCTAAAAATATAGTATATTATTAATTGTATTCTTGCCTAGTAATATTAGCTCACACGTTTGCCAAAAATAATGACCGTAGTAAAAACATGTATCTGTGAAGAGCTATGAACTAATAACTGGATTTTGGTGACATCCGGTTACCTCCCTCGACTTGACTAGAGATAGTTTCAGATCTTTCAGTTCTTATTGACAGAATATGTGAGTGTCTGAACCAGGATAACTCCCCTTAGAACAAAGTGCTACTGTATTAGTAGAACAAGGTATTGTTATATTAATTTGAACCAAGTTTATTCTTCTTAAAACAAGCTATTACTCCCTGGGTCTGAACAATATTACCTCCATTTATAACACAATATCGTGGTCCGAATCGTTTTAGCTCGTTGTTCCAGTTGTAGAAATCCTCGGTGGGAAATCAGTGTCTTCATGCTAAGAGTGGAAGTGAAGTTCAAGGAGAGGAGGTGGGAATTAGGTTCAATCTTCATCTTATCGGGTACATGCAGTGGCAGGCAGTTAGTTAATGAAATTAGTGTGTTATTAGAGAGGCTGAGTAAGGAGGTGGCAATCAGCGAGTCAGTCAGACGGCACATCGTGAGACAACTCGTTGATGGGAGGTGGGAAGGGCTTAGAACGGGTAAAGGTAATGTAATACGTTTCCCACGGGACAGAGCGCTGCGGGACCAATCACGGGGCGTCTCCTTCTCTTACAGATTGTGCTGAGGAAATGACGTGTACGCTTCGCTTATTTTGATACGTTCAAGACTTACAGAGCGATTTTTTATTTTAAACCTACTTAAATAAATGATACAAAACAATCGTGCATACATTCTCAAATAGTTTATTATAGTTGGTTACAATTTCCAGAAATCATTTAGTAGTAAACCACTTTATAATTTTTTCTTAGAAAATTAAGCATAATTTTTGATAGTTTAATGTTACATTCTTCAGATTATATTTTTTATTGTTATAAAATTTTCTTTTAAATTCACACTTTCTAAAACTAACTATTACGAAACTATTCCCAAGTGATTTTTATTCTATACAAATTAACTAAGATTCTTATTTACTGTGTAGAAAGCTCCCTATATACCCATTTTGAACAAATTAATTGAAGTTATTTTGGAAAAATTTCAATTTTCAAAGATCATTGATCAGTAGTCAACTTGGGAAGTCAAAAGTTAATTGCCGCACTTTCAAAATTACGCCACCTATCCCAATTTTGAGCTAGCTTTATCCAGTCCACCTCATTACACCCACTTCTTTCACATTAATCAATACAATATCATTATATTGATGTTTTGCTAAAGAAAAAAGTAGATGATATTATTTACACTGTAAATCACACCCCCAAATATCCATTTTGAAAAAATTGTTAATGCCAATTCCAAAAAAATTCATATTTTCAAAATTAAGTCATTAGTAAGCTACCATTAAGTTTATGGCTAGAATCTAAATCAAGAATTAGCTTTGAGGTATGGCCATTTTGCTGTAATATATCAAGTTTAAGAGCGTGCATGACATGCCCACCAACTCCGTAATACAGTCGGCTAGAAATCTAATATTTACACAAATACTACAGTACGTAGATCATTTCTGATTAAACATTAATGGAGATAAAGAGCTAGTATAAGTTCTTAATACCTAGAATTGTTGAAATATAAAATTATGTTTGGGTAAAAACTACATTGAAAAGGCAGTTTTTGACTATTTTAGAATGACTTCACATATAAGCTTTGTGCACAAATTTTTATTCTGTCGTAATAGGTACGTACTGTAGTTATTAACAAGAAACTTTGTCACTTTGTTACACATCGTCAACTTGAAAAATGTTGAGTAGTTATTCAAATACGTATGCACTGAACACATTTCTGGCATTTCTTTTGTTTTCCCTTTTGCTCCCATACCTCACGCGCGCACACACGCAGATGGAAGCCGGGAGCTGAGTTGGGCCTGCTATGATGAATGCTCTTAAACGATATCCATCAAACCATTTCGGCTTCAGTCTAGGTATTAGCTCAGGTACAGACAGAATTGTTAGACCCAATTTTTACTTTCTCTCTATCTTACAGGTAGAGAAAGTATGGTGATCGTCAAAAAAATCGAACTCGAGATTTTGAT
>CABFWB010010213.1:0-10047 GCA_902151455.1 Timema bartmani | reverse complement strand
ATACATGGTGTTACATAGGGGAGAATGAGCTATAGAGTGTCTACATGGTGTTACATCTAGGAGAGTTAGCTCTAGTGTCTGTATGGTGTTACATGGGGGAGAGTGAGATCTAGGGTCTTCAAGGTGTTACATGGTCGAGGTATAGCTCTATTCTATACATGGTGTTACATGGGGGACAGGTAGCTCTATTCTCTACATGGTGTTACATGGGGAGAGAGAGCTCTAGTGTCTACATGGTGTTACATGGGGAAGTGAGAGTTCTTGTGTCAACAAGGTGTTACATGGGGGATAGCGAGATCTAGTGTCTACAGGTTGTTACATGGGGAGAGAGAGCTCTAGTTTCTACATGGTGTTACATGTGGGATGGAGAACTCTAGTGTCTACATGTTGTTACATGGGGAGAGAGAGAGTTCTAGGGTCTACATGGTGTTACATGGGGAGAGAAAGCTCTAGTGTCTACATGGTGTTTCTTGGGGAGAGGTAGCTCTAGTGTCTACATGGTGTTACATGGGGAGAGAGAGCTCTAGTGTCTACATGGTGTTACATGGGGAGAGAGAGCTCTAGTGTCTACTTGGTGTTACATGTGTGAGAGAGAGAGAGTTCTAGTGTCTACATGGTGTTACATGTGTGAGAGAGAGAGTTCTAGTGTCTAGATGGTGTTACATGGGGAGAGAGAGCTCTAGTGTCTACATGGTGTTAAATGGGGGAGTGAGAGTTCTTGTGTCTACAAGGTGTTACATGAGGGGAGAGAACTCTAGTGTCTACATGGTGTTACATGGGGGAGTGAGAGTTCTTGTGTCTACAAGATGTTACATGGGGGATAGTGAGATCTAGTGCCTACATGGTGTTTCTTGAAGGAAAGCTAAAAAAATTTATGTGGCCTATGGTTGACCCTAATGGGTCTTAATATCAACAATATTTAACACCACGCATTACAATTATCAGTCCATATCGATAGTTCCACCACATAACGCGACATTATAGAAATTTTTTGAGAAGGGGGAGTTCACAGATTTATTCCCGACCGGGTGTTTCATAAATTTTTCCCCCATCTCCCCTTACGCAAAACATCATAAATTCACTAATGTTTCAATTTCTTTTTCCATTCCTTATTAGTGTAAATATGCGAATAGCCAGGGCATATAGTAACTAGGTGGATAAAAATAATTAACACAACATGTTTAATTAATTCATATCCCATTAATTCGGTTAACCAGATGAGTAATAAGACTAGGTGGATGAAAAAATTTTAACATAACCTGGCCCATTCAGTCCTCTCCCATTTATGTGGATAAAATGGATGGTTGGTAAAATGCAGTGGACCAGGATGGATAAATTAATACGGATATCTGGTATCCAAACATCTTCATTGAAATGCTGCGTTGACGTATCTAATTCTTTAAGATACATAAGCCGACTATTGAATATTAATTTCTCTTTCAAGATTATATCTCACTTCTGTATTAACGCAACATTTTAAGCCCCAACAGATAAGTAAATGAAGATGTTGCCACTGCCACCAAACCTGGCACATTGTGCTGTGTGTACAGAGTCAATATCACCTCTCCGGGTGTCGTCCGGCCTCACCAACCGGCAACTGCGCGTACCGCCGCGCCGTGACACTGCAATATACTTCCTTATCCCTCACGTCTCATCTCTTCGGATCTTCTTCCATGCTTCCTAGTCGATAACTTGGTGATCTTGTTTTCTAATGTGTCCCTACATCTTGGCGCGTAAGGACTCAGTGTGACCTGGCCATCTGCTCGAAAAGATCTCAACACCATCAGGACTAAGTGTGACATGGCCGCCTTCTTGAAAACACCTTCGAGGCTTAGACCATCCAATACCTGAACATAATTTTATGGTTGTTAAGTGTGTTATTACCCATACCAGTGGACACGTGGACTAAATATCAAGTTCACGTAGTCTGGTTCACTGATGACGGGAAGGTTAAGGTTTAAATAATGGTTGGGTGAACTGAGAGTGGTTTTTCACTCTCCTTCCACGCAATTACGAATACCTTTCCTCTGAACTCTACCTTATTCACCCCTCCCACATTAGAGTAATTAAAATAGCAATAGGCCGGACGGGTATTGAGATGCGGGGTAAAATAGAGGTGTGTTAATTATAATCCCTCCGCCCCTCCCACCACTTATTCTGGATACAGCGCTGTACATTTGGGCAAGTATAATTGTTTTGAACCTTTACTCTATTTTAGTCCAGACTCAACTGGATACTGGATAGTTATTGGTAACTTAGTTCAGTAATCGACCACATTAACACATTTTCACTTCTGATAAGTCTGACAAATGTATTTTATTGTCACACAATAAGCTAAAGAAAAAATGTTCAAGTTTCGGGAAATTTGAATGTTTACCCACTACTCACCTCTCCCCCTTTCACTCCTAAAAGAAGACTGACTTATGTGAAAGAGCTTTATAATCTGTCAAGAGGTTTCAGTAAGATAGCGGGGTGAAAGTAAAATCTTGCTGTAAAGAGCGACATTGATCTTTTCTCCTAAAGGAGTTGTCCCCTTTTGAGATCTCTAACGTCAAACACAGGGGCAGGGGCCACTTGGTTTAAAAAAGTAGTGGGGGAAAGTATTAAAGATAAAACTAATACATTTGTCAATATAAAGTGAATCTGACTTGTGACGATTATTCTGAGTACTGCAACACCCTTAAAACTAAAGAGAATTTGTAATATATGTAGAACAGGTCTGCCATAGATAGCGCTGCTTACATACGCTGAAGCTGGCGGTATAACAAGTAACAATAGAGATTAAATATGCCAATGTACAGTCCAAGAAAATCACCGCGTGATCCCAGACACGGATTGAGGATAATGTAAAGGAGGGCAAAGAAGGATAAAGGAAGAGGAACATGGTACATGCGCTGACCCGATGGAACACCTGGAGCAAGCCTTGAAGATTATCGTAGGGTAAAACTATTGAAGTTTCTGCCATCTTCCACTCGGGAATCGGGGCTTTGTCACGCAGATCTTGTGACATCATCCGTCTGGCTTTCTCGTCAGTTGAATGTGAAAGTGCAGTGGTAAGCATGGTGGAGTTTCTTCGGGAGTAATTGTGTGAATATCATATCTACTACTATTATTATTTAGCATGTCACACGTGTTAGAAGCTATTGTTTGTGACGTGTGGTTGTTGGTATGCACATCAATAGCCACTGCTATGGATACCGACAGTATCTTCCTTAAAGTGGCTCTGGCAAAAAGCCGACATGGCAGATCTAGAGATTGTACACGCCTCTCTGAATGGATCCACCTTAGCTTTTTCTATGAGCAAGTATCTAAACTTGAGGCAGGCCTTCTATAGGCAATCTAAATCTGTAAAACAATAAAGTTCCAAATCACATTTAAAATCAAAGACATGCTTTTCTTTGGCCAGGATGTCATATAACCAGTCAAAGTTCTCCATTCATTCAATTGACATCTCACAGATGCTGTAGTCCTCCTTTGGATCCAAGGTACCCTTATAGCCCAATTTTTACCTTTGTTAACAAAATTGGGGAAATATTCCAAGTTGACTCGTCCAAGATGAATATCTTTGGAATCTTGGACAATGCCACCAGGAGAAAGTTCAAAGAGTCAATAAAGTCAACCGGGTCGTAAACCATGGACATGGTTTTCCCAACATTCATGGCGAGCTCTGGGGTCCATTATCTTACTTTCATAATGTTTGAAAATAAATAAGTGTCATATTCCCGTGTATTGTGTGCTATGAGTATGACATTCTTTAGTTTGGCTCCTTTTATTTGTTCAAAAAAGCAGAAAATTTTGATAATTGTGGTGTCATTCGAATACGCGAGTCCTATCAGCCCACAAGCAGTGCAACGTTTGTAATTTCCTTCAACATGAAGGAAAGACTTGCAACGTCTAGCATCACAAATCGACATTTACTTCTGCAAAAACCGGGACCAAAACAAGTTTAGTTTGTGAGGTAACCCACAGTATTTTAACTTAGCACTTCATGCATGCAGATTCACATTTGTGTTCGTTCTTTTGGTTGAGTGGCAAATAAAACTCATGGCAAAATTACCCGCACTAAAATGCTGGTTTCAAGGATGTGATGACATCAAAATGGTTTTGCTTATCGTTGTGAAAATACAAATCCAAGTAGCCTTTAAAGTAACGTTCCCTGAAAATTGTAATTTTTTTATTCGAAGAGGCAAGTTTGAAATGGTTTCAATTTGGAGACTCTACCACCTTTCAAAATATTCACTCGGGCATCACAAAAAAGTTTATCTGCTTTGAAATTTTGAATATTGTGAACCTATCAAATTTATTTAAATTGTTCAAATGTTCATGTCCATTATGACATTTTTTGTTCAAACACATGTTTAACTACCTTCAAAGTGCGTGTATAAATCAAATCGTTAAACCCTAGTAAAGTTAAATGTTTAATTTTTTATTTATTATTGCCACACGCGTGTAAAAATTCTGTTGATTTTTAAATATCTATTACTTTCGTTTTAAAATTCTTTAATATTCTAATAACACTTTTCAACTTCAATTTTTTTAATTAAAATTATGTATTGGAAACAAAACTTTTTTCCTTGAACATAATTTCTTATAAAATTAATCCATCACTTTACTAATAATGCAATAACTAAAATAAAAATGATTGAGGTATGTTAAAACACCTTGAAATAAATGTGTGCAAATATGAATAGCAGTGCTAATATTATTTTGACTAAGCTTGAAACATTTGGTTGGCAAATAGGAAGTCTCTTCTTTTGAAACTTTGTTTGTTCAGAATGTTTTGTATGATAATGGTGATTTGTGCAAGAACAGACATTTCGCATAGTGAGTTGTGTATTTCTCAACCAGTCACTATAGTATTATTACTTGCAGATGGTGCAATTATACCAAAATATTTATATGTTTGTTAGTTACAGTTTCAATAAATAAACAGTAGCAAACTTACATATTATAAGATCAATGCCATCGGGTTCGTTGTAAACAGCACACACCATAACAAACTTCGCTCCGGGGACAGGGAAATGGGGTGGCGTACTGGAATGAACGGCGGGCGATAAGGTGGCACCTTGAACTCCCGGTGGCGGAGGCTATACATCAATGGAAAGAACCTCGGTAGGCACCATAATGCGGGGCCACCCCCACTCGCTGGTGGCCGGGAGTGTAATTGTCTTAGGCTGTGCGTCGAACCATTGTGGTGTTTCCGTGTAACCTCCTAGCCTGCCGTTGAGCCCATTTGTACCCCAGTAATCTGCACTTAAATAAACACAAATTGATTATTGTCGAGGAAAAATCCCATTGGCCAATCATAATCAGATCTATATTATAGCACTACTTGCCCATCAAGCCGTTTGCGCGTGTCTGCGGCACCTGCCCCATCCTCTGTAAATAGTTCCAGCAGAGCTGCCAATGGCAGGTTGAGGGTGAGAAAACGTCTTGTTGCTTCTCTATTAAATACCACTGTACTTAAAAAGATTAATAGCATAATAACGACTTTTAAGATATACAAAATAATCTAAAACATCCCTAAATTTACCCAAGTTTCCAGTGGGTTGAAACTTATGATGTACTCTCTCTACCAAATTATGATTTATAATGACAAAATTTAATGATTTCAAGGAATATTTATAACCACTTCAAAGGCAAGCCTTATGTAAATGTGAATTGTTCAGTAATATTTTTCTCTCACCAGTGAATGGCTGACAATTAATTTATACCGCTCCTCCCCTTCAATCTAATATGTAGAGGAGGTAATGGTATAGTGGTACAAGGAATATATATATATAAGTTTAAGATAGGTACATATTTTATAAGTGTGAAAGAATTGAATAGGTAACAAAAATAAATTTATTATATGACATAAAAGTTGATATCGGGTTACAATTGGTAAAAGAAAATAGAAAGTTGGACTAAAGAATAATAGCAGTGGTTAAAGTCCGTTAAATAGACAAAGGAAAACTAGTAACTCTTAGTTGAACAATATTACGTTTAAAACTGGCAAATTAGGTAGGATTTAACAACTCAAAACTTATAGTAGCTTCCCGTGGCTTGGGAGAATACGTGTCCAAGACGACACGGTAACAGTAAAAAGGAGGTTAAGTAGATATAGAGTATTGGACTCCAAAACAGCCGGGCTAGTGCCTGACTTCCACCAGAAGGGTCTAAACAGAAAAAATTGGTGAATTAAATACAAATAAAGATGTGACAACAGATCCTATAATTTTAGAGTTTCAAACAAAATCTTGGCCAAGCTAGCTGGCTTGGCTTGTAATTAAGAACTGTCTCAGAGATAAATGATGTATGGTAAGATTACGGACTGTCCATCACATCAGCAAATGGCTAAAAAGCAACCAGGTATATACACTAAATAGTAATGGCCGGTCCTTTCCCAGTGGATACTGCCAAAGCATTCAATAGTACATTTATGTCATTACCCACTGCCTGGGGTGAACACCAAGTTTAGTATACACCAACATTAAATATATAAACATAAAAGCGCCAACCAAGGAGCTAAAGAAAATACTATCTGTGCGGGCCACCATACAAACTTAGCCGTGTTCCACACTTTGCGCACCCAAAATAACAACACAGAATAAGAAATGCCAACTATAGTGCGGTGAGATACTGACGTAACTAGGTCCTTAAATAAAGGTGTTAGACAAGCTTCTTGTAGCCATATAACAATTTGAACACCTGACCAAGACGTCCTTGGCGTCATGTGATATTGTGAAGTCTTATGGAATTAATACTGAATAATGAACTTGCGGAGAAGAGGACACTTAAAAAATGGGTCCCATTAGATATAGAGCTCAAAGCTTTGTCATATGGACAAAGAAAAATATGTAGTCAAACTTTCTGACTTACAGAAAATTAAGTCAGCTAGACTCAAAAACCAAACTTAGTCACTCTGACTAAAACAATGCGTCTGATGGACAAAAAAGGATAACAGCCATCTTGACTAAAGCAAACACGTCTGATAGACGTGGGACTAATAGCATAGCCACTTTGACTAACAAAAACCAAACTTAGTCACTCTGACTAAAACAACGCGTCTAATGGACATTAAATAAACAAACATAGTCATATGAACTAACTCAACAAGTCTGAAGGATTTGGAAAATAACTGAATACTAGGATCAATAGACAGGATTCCCTCGGCGTCGAGGTGGTGACACCCACGACCCAACCATCACGGTCTTCTACAGGTGCTGGAGCAGAGTTTCCCTCTTCGAAGATATCCAAGTGATGAACTACAATTGTGAACCTAGGAGTCACCCGTTATATACTCTTTCCTTGACTAGCAAAATGGGCAAGTAAACAAGGAAAAAGGGGGGATGTTGGACTAGTGGAGAAAGAGCTTCAACGGAAATCCGCTATGGCCGCTAGTTCGGGTTCGTGGCTACGAACCAACGACCGTCGGGTCTTTCTTCAATGTTGAGGTCAAGAGGTTAGATGTGCGTTGAAACTGCCACGTCTTCACTTCCACCATACTAGCAGAACAATAATTGGTGAAATTAAGGGGATCGTATCCGGGAACATCCACGTAATGTAAGTAGAATCCAAATGATATTATTGCTGAATATTTAAGTTTTAATTGTCTTTTTCGGATTATTTTATTGTAGTATAGCATTTTGTGCGGATTACAATTTGTAGATGTCATTTTGATTTAGGTGACATGCTACAAATGTAAAACAGCATAGATTTACAGTTACTTTTCAGTGTTACTCATGGATCCACCGACTGTGGACGTGTTTCAAGGTAGTCTCGTTACCCTTTCATTTCGGGACTGTTCTCCATCAGATGAAGACGTGCTGATGATCACCAGCCCAATAACGTAGTGTTTTCCAATTTCATTACCACGCAAATACTGGTACACATCCTTACCTGCTTTAATCTTCATGTCAAACGATTAAATTTAAAATAGTTTTATGTACAAGCTTATTTTTAATTTTGAACAAATGAGAATTACTCCAAAGGGATAGTAATGAGGAAGGAACCTGCATTTGCGTGGAGGGAGAGTGGAAAATACCCTAATGGAATTCGAACCTTGATCTCCTGGCAGACGATAGTGACACCTCTAAAGTGGGTGAATGTCAGATAGGTGGTCTGGGGTACATAATAATGAAAAATGTATATATTTCATTTTGGGTAGTTTCCTACTATTGGTCTACATGACACCACACCTTGCATGAGCAAAATGCGGAGATAATATCAGGATTATAATTCCTGTCCTGTGTATTTACCATCATGAAATAAAGTGGGTGTTTGACATTGCAAGTCTAACTTTTTACACCATGTGATGGTGTGATTTTCCATTCCACCTCCACAATTCAGCCCTATCAACATTTCTTATAAGCTCAAAGCAAACTACGTAATTTAATATTTATCATCTTCCTGTCTTTAAAGAGATGGTAAACTTTTAGAAGTGCTCATTAATTAGGAGGACCGAAGTTGGTAGTATCGAAATTGAATTAAAAAAGTTATACCAAAAAACATTGCTCTGTTTAAACAGTTAACAATGGATAAATTATACTCTTCCATTGTTGGAATAAAACTATGACTTCTTCATGCAGATTTATTTGGGATTAATTTCTGAACAAGAGTATTGATATCTGTTGGATGAATTCTTTTTTAAATACATTTTTAGGATTTTTTTTTTGTTCATATGAGCTGCACTAAAAGAAAATTACCTCGGTTGAAGCTTGCGGCTGTCAAGCAAAGCTTGTATAATCCTTACCTTCCAACGTTCAGAGCGGCGGAAATGGATTCCACTCTCGGTAAACTGCACGATGAACACTCTAGGACCACTGTACCTGAAGGAGCGGGTGAGTGTGGCTTAGCCGTTAGCAAATACCCATGTACCTCATCTTGCTCAAATCTAATAGTAATGTCACTACTCACAGGAATACTCAACTTTATTTATTAATCTTCATAACTCCAATCACTACTCAAATTCTTTCACTGTTTCAACTTCTCGTTCATGGACTACCCTAAGTAGCGATACAAGGAAATTAGAATCTGCGTGTGGTATCTCAGTCACGGGTTTGAAGCGTGTGAGACGCAATTACACATTATAGTGTGTGTGTGTATGTGTGTGTGTGTGTGCTTGTATGAAAGTGTAACTTTAGACTTAGTTCATAGCTTGTTTCACATAAACGTTAACAATAGCTTTACCGTGTCCCCATGTTTATTGAGCTTTAGTTTTCTATGTTACGATTTGTGTGTGTTTTTTGTACTATTAATTTAGCTTGGATCTTAATTGTAATTTTTAAAAAAGTGAAAGGAAAGGTGGTAGTCTTAACTTGACCATCAAAGATGATTATTATTACTCCGTCTTGTTTTTCACGACAAGTTTATTAAATTCTACATGGATTCAAAAACCCGTCTCACAGATATTAATACTAGGTTTCAGATGACCAGAGCTGGATCCACAAGTTTGCCGAACATACAAAGCAAAATATGCTCAAGTTGTGCAGAAATTCTAATGTTAGCATGAATTCATGCTGGTCCATAATGCTTTGCAACGCATAATTAAAACAGATGATCACCAATATATTTAATTTTCTAGTAGTTAAACATGTATTTTAGATTATTATCATGTTAGACGTTATCTAACTATTCACTTATTTTTGGTGAACACAAATCCAGAAAGACATAGGCTACATGCTTTTCATTTAATTATCTATTCCAACATTAGACTCAGTTGTCTGTTTGTATCTCGTTTCAAGTTGCTTGATTAGAAACATGCGGGATGATTGATTCAATTGGTTCTGAAATATGATTGATTCTTCCACACAGATCTTATGGAGAAGTGTGGACATGGCTAAGATCGTTTCTAGCAACGATGAACTATCAATGCAGTTAGTACTGATTTCTTGTGATTGTTTCAAAGTTTGTTACGTGACCACATTTCAGTTCTGCCTTGGTTTTACGGGGAACTTGTGAATTCACAGTAAGGGATACTAGTAGAAGGTAAGGCTTGGTTTATATTCATGCATAATTCATAACTAATAGCGAATAGTGTATAGTGTATAGTGCGCAAGAAGTTGA
>CABFWB010010212.1:0-10048 GCA_902151455.1 Timema bartmani | reverse complement strand
GTCGCTTGGAGGGAGAGATACCGGGTCTAGAATGAGGGTAGCTTGGAGGGAGAGATACTGGGTCTAGAGTGGGGGTAGCTTGGAGGGAGAAATACTGGGTCTAGAGTGGGGGTAGCTTGGAGGGAGAGATACTGGGTCTAGAGTGGGGGTCGATTGGAGGGAGAGATACCGGTTCTAAAATGAGGTATGCACTCCACTGAAGGGTAATCTCGCACTCCCTTGTAAACACACGATGTTGGTGGCACCAAGGACACTTGGCTTGCAGCTTCCTCCAC
Organism: Timema bartmani; assembly: GCA_902151455.1. NCBI lineage: Eukaryota > Metazoa > Arthropoda > Insecta > Phasmatodea > Timematidae > Timema > Timema bartmani. The sequence goes on along the minus strand of CABFWB010010212.1, from coordinate 9,773 downwards.
CACTGATAAGAGGATGAATATCTCTCTGACCGTTCAAGGTCAGGCGCCTCTACCTTTGAACTATACGACGCATCTCCAGTGATACAGTAGTTGGACTTTCAATCCACGGGCCAATCTGAGGAGCTTCGTGGGCTGGATGTGGTCCTATGGCCACCAATTGAATAGCCCTGTCCTAGATAATAATTTCCGCCGTCTACTGACTATTGGTTTCACCACAATGATTCAGGGGTATTTCTAATATCCCGTATACTTTTGAAATGTTATTTACAGCAACATCGTGCTTTATATAGGCCGTTACACTCTCATCTTGCAGTACAGACTCTTATGGACACTTACCTTCACTTTATAACCCATCGGTCTCCCCGCAAGTGCTGTCCTTTTTCTACCTGGTGGAGCTACAATTTTATATGACGCTCCATCATCAGAGATAAATATGTACTGAAGAAAACGTTCAATATCTGCTTATCTTTTATTAAATGTATATTTTAATGTAAAAATAGTTATATGGGATGCATCCGTTTACTGACTTGAGGCATTAATGGATTAAAGAGATAATACAAATATGTTTTTCAACTACCTCCGAATGAGCGTTCAGTCACTTGATGCACTTTCTGGAAGAATAATGACAATAGTCTCAAGATACATGGATGAGACTTGCCATACCTACAATGGAAATGCTAACCGTAACTCTGAGGTGAGTGAATTTTATAACGTTTTTATTCTATATTTTTCAAACTACTTCTAAATTGTAATTATTTATTGTAAAATTATGAATCAACAGGCAACTTAAAATGATCAGATTAGAAAACCTTTACGCTTGGCACAAGGTATTTATTAGTATATAAATTATCCAGAGAATAAATTACAAAAACACAATTTATGTATTTTATTGATCCACCCTTGAATATGTCAAAGCAGTCTTCATTAGGATATGGCTGGATTTCGGTACATATGGGCGAAGAGGAAGATACAGGCTGTAGAAGATTGGTGAGATGTAGTTTGAGCCAAATATTTTGAACATTAAAGTTTTGAAAAATAGGGTAAATTTGGAGCAGGCTCATATGGAGTACCGTTTGGTGGATATTCAGTGTAGCCCTACACTACGGCGGGAGACTCATTTGTTAATTCTATTGCTGATACATTCTCATCCACGATGATATTGAGTATTTCAAAACGATATTATAGCTTCTGGTCTTCCGTGAAACCACTCAAATATGGAAGAATACTTTTAAAAAAGATCTGTTTTCAATTGGTTCTGTCACTACAGTTACAATTGAAGAATAAAATGGAGCCTTTATGAACTCAATTAGAGAAGACTCTATATTACGTTTGCGCTTCCTTGAATTATGGTCATTATGAGGAAACCTATTATACTCTGATCTTTCTGGTGCTGAACTATTTTCCTTCTATTTTTCTACATCCTCTTGTTCATCGTCAACACCTAAGCTGAACAGGGTGTCTGTTCTGGTTTCAGCATGTTGGGAGAAAGCTCGATAACTGATGAGCATAAATGTATCATCTCCCTGAGTCAGCAACCTGTCCAGATTTTGACTTTTTCCTCAAACATTTGATAAAATTATCCTTTATATTTCGCCACTTCTTGATCAATTTGTTGCCTAAAAAGAAAAACAAACCTCAAGACCCTCAAGAAAATCTAGTTAGTCATTTGGGTGATAATTTCTTTCCTGATGTTGGCAGCATCTCTTAGTAAACAAATTATATTTAGGGGCCCTTATAGTTAATATACCATAGATATAACATATTCTACATATGACTTGGACTTCAAATATTGTACTAAATTGAAAAATAAAATAATAATGTGCTTCATTTTTATCACTGTCATCGTTCTCATCGAATCGTACACAAAACACCCGACTAACATTAATACACGCACTTCTCTTCTTGTTCCAGTCATGGTCCTCATCTGCAGAGACATTCCAAATCTCAGGATAATTTCTCAGTTCAGCAATAAAAACTGTTCAAAATTTGATCCCGACATTTCATGTTTTATGGCAAAACCCGGACGTGTGCACTGATAACATACAAGGTGCTGACAGTCCGGGGATCTACGACACAACATGCACACAAGATGGACGTGAGGGGTCACAACGTCACCGGAGGTATGTTTGTAGTGTACCCCATATAACTGATATTATTCCGGCACCGCAAGTCTAAAACACGGATGTGTGCACCGAGCCTTAATCGTAAATCTTATCGGACATAAAGCCCGGGCTATAAACGAATTTGTATACAAAATCAATTTAATTATGTATTGATGCGTTAATTAACTGTTAAATAAAGTGCACGCAAATTTTCTTGGGTAGAGGAGAAAAACCAGTTTGTTTAAATTGATTTGTGAAAATGATCATCAGTTGGACATCCTAGAATGCAAACTCTAACCTGTCTGCCGCGGGTGATTTGGTGCAGTGTCTATTTAAAGTGGGCCTAATATAATAATAACAATAGACACTATAGTACAAGTAGTTATTGATATAGACCAAACATACTATTTTCTACCTTAGGGTGTAAATATTACACCTCTTTCGTGAATTTGCCCAGTTCATGAATTCAGCAAATGTGTGCTCATTCCGTCAACGGGACTCTCCTCCAGACCATTTCACGAACTGGGCAAAAATAGTCGTTCATGAATAGTTCAGCGCTTGTACTACCAAGTTCATGAACTGGGCAAGTTTTCATGAAATGGACAAGCACGGAAGCCAGTTCAAACAATGATCAGAAGTTCGCCCACTTCATAAAAGGACACTTTCACTATTGATGCGTAACACACACACACACAACATATTATGTAAAGCTTGATAGGTTTATATTATAAAACTGGTCAATCTATCTCACGCAGATAGTATCTGTCTCACGTGGATAGTATCTGGCAACGAGACCTGGGCCCCTAATGTTGAAACGTGCGAGTAGCGATTCGCTAGCGTATTTCTCTCATCTCGCACACAATCTCGCAAACCCCTAATTTTGAAACTTTTGCGCTGCGAAAACTGACGTCACACGATCGAATAGCGAGCGGATTCTACTCGCCAGCCTCACACCATGCGAGACAGGCCTTGTCTGTCGAGTAGGCAATAAAATAAGAAAATGGATGCAATCCCCCTCTTCGGTTGCAGCTTTCTGAGAGTGATTTTGTTGTTTGTTGAAATAAACCTACCACTGTACAAAATAGGTTTACAGAAGGAAAAAATATGATTGCTTTGTACACTTTATGCAATCCTTCAATGAAAATATTTGTTTGGGTGATAACATAATTATATATTCTAAATTTTTAAAGTTTACTTAATCGTCATATTGGCTGAGTCGATAGAGTGACCGTCTCATAAATTACAGTTTACGTTTTAAAATCCTATCATCTCTAATTTTTTTAAATTTATCAGACTTTAAACTTTAATTTTAAATGATCGTATTAGTAAACATATAATTTTTTAATTTTTTTATATAAGTATGCAAGGTATTTGAGCCTACGTAGACTAACATAATAGTCCTTAAAAATAATTTAAAAAGGTAGTAAATTAAAAACAGTAGGCCCACATCAGAGTCTAATATATACATTAATTTTGAAATTTTGTATGTAGGTGATTATTTAAAATTAAATTAATGGGTTTTATTACATAAAAATGTACACATTTTAAAATAAGGCTAAATAAGCTAATTATTATTCGCATATTAAAAACCTTTAGGGCATACTTATGTTTTAAATATAGTTGCGAAAATAAAATCATATATTACTGAATATTATTCTAACTACTAAAAAGTGATTTAAATTCAGACAAAAAATTAAAATATCGTTAGCGGGGTGGGATAGAATTCGTGGACATCTGAGTTCAGGGTTAAGCACGCTACCAAGTGTGCTAAAGTGGACATTGATTTACAGAACGGTTTTACATATAGTCATATAACTTGAAAATTTTTAAGACAAGCGTAGATGTATACAAAGAGAAGATGGTTTCCTAATAAAACTAAACAAATCGTTTTATATGATACACTCAATACAATAATAGTGTTTACTTTCGGTCGAGTCTCATTTGGGTGCCCTTGAAATTGTATTTCACATGGGCTTTATCTATTACCTATTTTATATCCTCTCTTTTCGCTAACATGAGTGCGTTTCACTTTAAACTAACATACGAACCGTTGTAAAATAAGGCAGANGGTCGAGTCTCATTTGGGTGCCCTTGAAATTGTATTTCACATGGGCTTTATCTATTACCTATTTTATATCCTCTCTTTTCGCTAACATGAGTGCGTTTCACTTTAAACTAACATACGAACCGTTGTAAAATAAGGCAGAATTCTACCATTTAAACTATATATTTTTTATTATGGCTACCTGTCGGTTTAAGACATTACACGTTCGGTGTTAAAAGTGTTATTTCTACAAATAAATAATTTTCTGGCTCCTGCGGTTTCGATCAGTTTTTAAGGCTGTTAGAAATTAATTTAAACCACAAGCTTCATAATATGAAAGAATTTGTTACGTTCAAACTTTTCCTTGCCAAACAGTAACTATCTTTGATATTTATTAATGCAGTAGCATATTAAATTATTGGAACTTCCTTGGGGCTGTTTAAAATAAGCTGAAGTAGAATATCAATAACTCAATTGATTAAGAAAGGAAGAATAGGGCCATACGGATATATTAAATTTAACATTAAAAATAGGATATGACACTACACTACACACGTACTACCAGAAAACTGTAGGCCTCAAAGTTTACAATTAAAACACAACAAAACACACAACTATGATAGTTTCAGTGTAGCCACATCTGTCTCCTTCTTAGTCAGAAGAGAGTAAAACACAGACTGGACTATGGCAGCATGGCTAGAGGTAGGTCCCGGTCACTTAGATTCTGTTGCTGCCTGTTTCCTGATTCAAAAAATAAGGTTTAAGCTTGGATTCTCCAGTTGCGTGTTTAAACGTGTGTCTTTATTCTTGGTAGATGGGTAGAATGTTGTATTAATTATATTATATTTAGTTATATATTTATTAAATTATATTATCTCTTATTATTGTTTACATAAAAATTACTGCCTGGTATGAGTGGGCCTGCTTGGAAGGAAAGGAGACAAGGTTATCTATGGTTGAGACCAGGGATTTGGTAATATATTGGTGAGCAAGTTCCCACCTAAGAAGCTGGGAGGCATTCCAACTATTGGGGAGTGCTCGTATAACTCTAGTACTATAGTATTATGTGTTTGGGCATGAAGTGTTACTAGTTTGTCAAGGTTCTTGTGGTTGGTGTCAAAATGATGACCATTCATTTGTTGTCTGAGTGTTCCCGTGGTGAGGCCGATTTATTCAGGAATGCACTAGTTGCATTGTAGATGGTATATCAGATTTTCTGTGAAGCAGTCATAATGCCCTTTCATAGTGTATTCCATTTGTGCGAGTCTGCTGTTGAATGAGGTGGAAGGTTGGTGAATTTTGCAGGTACTGCATCTCGGTCTGTTGCAAGGTTAGGAATTTTGGCTTGATGTTGTTTGTTGTTGTTTGTGGTTGGGTCAGGCAATTTATGGTGAACAACAATGTTCCGAAGATTAGGGGGACTTTTGGATGTGATTCTTGGAGCACTGTTGAGAATATTTTTTGTGAGAGGTAGCCTGTGTTCAGGATAAATTTGAGTTTGTCTAGTCCTTCATACTCCTGGGTGGTGATTGGTATTTCATTGTAAGGCTGTTTCTTGATATGATCTCGATTGAATATGACTCTGTTTATTTGACTGTTGACTATGTGTTTAGGGTATTCTCGGGCTGTGAAAGCCTCGAAAAGTTGTTGACATTGCTTACTAAGATATTTTTCCTCAGAACATATGTTTGGCTCTGGTAGCTAGGCTATAGGGTAGAGATCGTTTTACGTGAAGAGGATGGTTGCTTTGGAAATGGAGGAATTGTTGATGGTTGGTGACTTTGGTGTGGACTGTAGTGAACATTTACAATACCATGTCATATTCTTGGATATTAAACTGAACTGTTTTAAAGTCAGTTTCCTAGAATTAGTTTTTTTTGTTCTGAATTAAGTTAGGATTAAGACCCAGTGACAGACAGACAGACGGAAAGGTAGACAGACATAGGTATAAACAGAAATAATGTAAAATCAACTTTTCTAGCCATGGGATCGTGTAAAACATATAAATTCATCATAATCTCATAATCTAAAATTTTCACAATAACAATACTTTCTTTTTATAGTCCAGTGAAATTAGGTTTTATTAACGGAAAAAATTCATAAAGCTTTGAAACTTGGCATGAGCATTGTTGATGGCGTTAAAAATGAAGTAAAAGGAAGTTCTCTCACTCACCATGGTGGCTTCCCCCCTTAAAATTGGAAAACCATCCCCAAATACGGTAACTGCTTATTTTACGCGAAAAATTATTAGGACTTAAATTGTTGAGTGCTAAATTATCCATCGAATACGCCCTTTGATGCTTATTTTTTAAATTTGTCGATACATTTTTAAAAGTTTACTTGAATTACTGTGCACTTTTTATTTAAAGCTCATTTCCACACCATCCTTGAGGTAGAGCTGTTGGAGCGTTTAAAAAATAAAGTTGTTTCCCCTATAGTCTTAATCCCCTGGAGTCAAGTTCGGTGTATTCAAAATCAATCAAATCATGGTATGTCAGCGTCAACATCATCATCGATAGTGCCTGCATTTTCAGCATTAAGGTAGGCCTGTCCATGGAAATAGGAACACATTGTTGAACAGCGTACACCAACTTTTGCACATCTCTATCTTTTTCCACATCCTAAATTAGAGCTGCATAAAATAAGAGTTAAAATTGTGGTTGGGGCTTCAGTTGTAGAAATGGGTGATAAGATTTTACTGGCTTTTTTTTTCATCCCCACTGTGTAGGATTTAATTAATTGCCTTACCATGTCTGAATTTGGTAGAACACGCTATAGGAGTACTGACGCGCAGTAGAATAAGTTGGAGGTAGTTTATACATTAGCACAGTATTGTCTGTTTTACCAACAAGTTTGTTAAAGGCTATAAATCTGTAGTGGACGAGATTTTGTTCTGCAAAAAGAGATTTGTATAAAGTGAGAATAAATAGCTCTTCTGCTCTTGCGATTTCCTCATGGCTAGCTTCTTGACTATTAAATATTGGCACGATATCTTGCAAATAATTTCTGTTGTTGAGTAAGTTGATCGTCTGTGCCTTTACTTTGGAAAAAAAATGCTGATGGTGTATCGCAACCTCTAAAGGCGTGGGTAAATAGCATTGCTTCTTTGCAGTTCTTCAAAAATTTCGACGACTGTAAAACGTGAGAACTGTAAATTTATTTGTTATTGTACCCCTGTTCTTCTTTCAGAGATTTAATATCTTCATTGGAAGGAGAAAGAGCAATTACAAGAGTTATTGGTCGATATCTTGTCCTACGATGACAGCTGTTTCGCACTAATAAGAATTCTCGACAGCAGTTTGTATAATGAACAAGCCAGTATAATCTCTAGTAACAGTCACTAATCTCTTTGCTCTCAAATTTTTCAACTAGTTGTGAAATTAAACACTCCTTGTTGTTGAGATTGCTCGGGAAATTCTGTTGTGTTTTAAAGACAATCGTGTTTTAATCGAAGATAATTTCAGGTTGTATGCGCTGCATTAGCCGTTATTCCATACTCTTTGTGCTATTAGCATTAACTGAGTAACCATCAAATACAATGGTTACACTTTGACCATAGTGTTTTCTAACATAATCAACGTAAGTGGTATAAATGTTCGCAAATGTCCCTCGATTTGGCCATACTAAGTGCTGAGCCAAATAACCTCCATCAATCACGAACTGGCTGTCAGTGAAGTCAACAGGCCGTTCTTCAACAGTATTAAAAATTTGCTGAAAAAATGATTTTTTTGTTTTTCTCATCAAATCTTTTTCACCAAATATGGAAAGAGGCATTGAAGCGAGCTCATAAGTAAAGTAGGTTTTCAAATCCTGGGTCAAATGAACAGTGCAGATAATTCGTTGAAATTGCAGTGTTGAATCAATCTGAATGCCGTCGTCTTTGACTTTAACCGTATTGTTCATTAAGGAAATTGGCTCTGCCCAATTTAAACGACTCATCTTAAGTCTTAAATAGGCTTCCTACTGTTACAGTATTGTTTAGTGATTTTTCACCAATATATTTTACTCTGTAGCAATCAATGTCATCTGTAGTGACAACACCACTAGAGTGTTACACAAGATTGGAGTTATTAATGAATGGCGAATGTCGTTGTAGCCATTGCATAAGCTTCTCATAGTCCTCTTTGCCTTTACCCATTCTTAAATCTCGCAACTCGAAGTGCCAATGGCTGCTCTCATTATTTAATGCACAAAATTTCTCCATACTTGCACACACATGATATACTACTGGCAATCCAAAGATAAATTTGTTTAGAATAGTATCAGTGACGCCCCATGGCTCCATGGGTGATATCTCCAACACTTTTAATGTTTTTCATTAGAGTCTGTTCTATGGTCATATCTGACCATACACCACACCAGTGCTTCTCAAAGCGACGAATGGTAAATAAGCCTTCTTTTGTGAATTTTTAGAACTCCCAGGCCAGCATTTTTTGTTGCAAGAATTTATATCTTGAAGGCAGAGTTGACAAGACTTGGTGTATAAAAAATGACCACTTGCATGAAAAATTGGAAGCATAGCTTTAACAAAATCTATATGCAACTCCCAATTACCCATACGCTCTGATTGAATCAAATGCATCACGATATTAACAAGCTCAAAATAATATAGCCAAAATATGATGTTTCCCCAGTTCTCGTAGCTTTTAAATGTGTTCAGAAAACTTCAATTTCAGGTTTTCAACGGTTAGATTACTTTGTACATCGTCAAACTTAGGTGGGGTGATTTTAAAATCAATGAGAATTTGTTGCATGTCTTCTTTACTAGCATCTTCACTATCTATGTCTCTGATAATTATTTTAAACAAAACAGCGTACGTCAAGAAATGTACTCGAATTGTTCTAGCGTACGCATGGCGAGCAAGCATATGGGGCTCTGAAACCGAAGCGTATATTGTTGACCACAATTCGGATAGCGACAAATTTAAAAAATAAACATAAAAGGCCGTATTCGATGGACAATTTACTGCTCAATAATTTAAGTCTTAATAATTTATCACATAAAATGAGTAGTTTATGAGTAAATCATACATAAAATCTGCGATAGGCACGCATTTAATAGTTAACTTACCCTTGTCTTAAAGCCGCATTTTCGCGAATAATATTCATTAGACGCAAAACAAGAATAGGACATTTCTTGTTGTAAACTTTATTTCAACCTTTTTTATACCAGCATATTTGCCTAAAATTGAAAGATTCAGCAAATAAATGAGCTTAATCGCATTTGGGGGTGGTTTTTCCGATTTTAAGGGGAGAAGCTACCATGGTAGGTGAGATAACTTTCTTTTATTTCATTTCTAACGCCTTCAACAATGTTCCTGCCAAGTTTTAAAACTTTATGAATTTTTCTGTCAATATGGCAATTGATTGTCTAATTTTCCTACACCACCAAGTGAGACAAGACAAATCACTCTTCAATCAGGTTTCACAATAGCACGCGAATCTTTGTCGTTACTATCCAATGGTTTATTAGTAGCTGTTCTTTAAACGATGAGTTCCAGCCTGATCGTGATGTGTAAACATTCCTCTAGGCTTTTCAAGAGCATTATAAAACCTAGTATTGTAGCATGTCTCTTAAATCAAAGGACATCTACAAAACAGAATCCACAAAATATTCTAAATTACGA
>CABFWB010010211.1:0-10048 GCA_902151455.1 Timema bartmani | reverse complement strand
TACATTATTCAGTTCAGAAATCTTACGAGTTTATAGAAAGAGAGAGAAAGTCTGTGCGGTGTGCCGTACCATTTATTTTTTTATTATATTATATTGTAATATATATAAAAGAACATGACCAGTGTTGAAAAAAACAAGATGAGTGGAACTCGATCCAGTGGTCCTGCGATTATTGAGCTGGAACGATAATCACTCAACCACCATCATCACGTGTTTATAGTCGCAACGCACCGGTACATATTCGACGTGTTAAATTTTACTTGCGATTTTCTCGAAAACGCCTGAGTAGTACGCTTTACTACTTACACATTATGTTAACCTAAAGGACTACTAAAATAGTACAATGTTTAAAGATAATCCGTGATCTGAATGTAGTGGCCTCCACTTGTTACCTGCAATCCCATTTCTCAGTTTTGTATTAAAGAATGTAAACAAGGAATGAAATATATCCAGAGAGGTACCATTTGTTTTAAGGTTGGATGTAAATTAAATCCCCAGAAGAGGAACAAATATTTTTTTGCTAGGGGAATGAGCAATTCCCTTTCCCTGTTCCACAATACTGTTCGGCCTCAATAGAACAGACGTAGCTCAAATAAAGCTACATTCAGATCAAGATTGTTGACTGAAATTAATGGTGAGTTATTTAAATATAGCAGGTTTTCACTTGTGTGGCCAGGCACATGATTCAAGATACATTTCACGCTCTCTTCTGCAAATGTGCTGCAACATTTGTAGAGAGTGGTTTTTATAGATCCAGCTAAAGAATAATTTACTGCTCATTTGGCTGTAGCATTAAGGTGAGTTGTCCAAGCTTTGATAGTTACCTGCGAGTGTATCCTAAGTATCAATACTTGCGAATGCGCAGTTTGAGTTCGGTTTGTTTAACGAGGCGATGGCGAGACATGTCACATCATTGATAAAGTGACAAGTGATTAGTGTTTGTGGATAGAGCTGTAGCGACAGTTAAAGAATTTAATGGTTAAATAAATTTAAAATATGTTTGAACATTAAAATTAAAGGTACTAAGGAAGCACAAGCAGAATATGATGTAGTTTGTGATTGTATCCACAAATGTTAAAGAATTTAATGGTTTAATAAATTTAATAATATGTTTGAACATTAAAATTAAAGGTACTAAGGAAGCACAAGCAGAATATGATGTAGTTTGTGATTGTATCCACAAATCCCTGCGTATACAATTTATAGGATTCGTACATCTGTAAAATACCAAAATAAAAAATTCAAATATATATTGACTTTCTAATTGAAATGGTATTCTAAAGTTGGAATTAAATAAACCTAACATAGCAAATTTTGTAGAAATGACCAATTGTATTTGAGAACACATGTGTATCTAATTTACATATTTTAACTAGGACGTACCAACTTTAAACAAAAGAGTTTGTACGATTTTTGAACCATAATTCATTGAAACTGATGTAGCTTTAACAATGACTGAAACTGAACTAAAATTCATAATCTCGGAGGTTTAGTTTAGTTCAAAGAATATCAAATATTTATAAAATTTAACCTAACATACGTAAACTCATCTGTATTCTTCTATATTAATAGAATAAAAAGTTTTGTGTGTCTGTTATGAACTTTTAGAGATACTTACGATACGTAGAGGTCTAAAATTCATTCAATAGTGGATCCTATGCAAGAACATGTGTATCTTAGTCAAAGGATTTTAGAATTTGAGATTAAGTATGTTAAATTAAATAAGAGCTAGGAAGTAAGAAATATATTTTAAATGTCTGAATTTAGAAAATATATTCCTATGGTACAGACAAATAATATACACAGACACTCAACTTCCAGGTTAAAGTGGTTCCGTTCCTTTTGGGAGCTCGAGTCCTTCACCACTAGTATCGCTGCGGTTAGTCCTATCATCACTGAGCAGTGACAATAGCGAAGCCCAGTGTTAAAGGACTTAAGCTGCTAAGTAACGCAGAAAAACCCCCGTAAGTTAGAGAGTCTGTTTGTTACTTGTCTGTTGCCTAGGGAAACCATGTAATCCATTGTGTTAGTGCCATGAACCACTTGGTGTACTTCTGCTAGTATTAGATAAACTTTATAAATGAAAGTACATTTGATATATAACTTGTGTTTTATTTTGAACATTTTTATTTTGGTATAATTCCCTCTATAAATATATAGCTTTCTACACATTACGCCATGAAAATTGTTTATAATAACAACAAATATGGTGAAACACTTTGTTTGACATTATTTGGGTTGGCTTATGATTATGATTACTATTAATATTATTACTCTAATTATTATTATTATCATTATTATTTTACCAAAACCCGTCGAGTTGCAAGAGCTACAACCCCTCACTAAATATACATATGGACTTAGGTTGAACAAAATTTAGAAAAAAAAAAGTTCTGGGATATTTCTTCTGGTTGGGTATGTGGCGGAATGTGTGGATAAACCATTTGCCGGTACTAACAGCATGGACAACCTTACCTGAGAAGAAAATCAGCTGTTCCAATTCGCTGGCCTATACATATATATAAGCTAAGGCTGAGCGGTAGACCACGAGAAAACAAAAAAAAGCAACTTATATACAATTCTCTTGAAAAAAAATTGGAACCTAGTTCTAACTATTATAGCAAAAAAAATTAAATCATTTGTCCTACTCAGAGTGTATTAGTATGGTATAGGCACTTACAAAAAACCTAAAGAAAACACAAAAACCATGGTAATAGGTAGACAGGTAAACTAAAGAAAAATAAATGTCCTTGTAACAAAAAATAAAATAAAGGAACCAATTATTTATTTACTGAGCTCTTTTCTTCATTAGTGCTCAGAACAAAAAAAAAATCTCCCTACCTATCGGGTTGACCAGTATCAAAAAATATTATTGTATACAATATTTTCACCCCTGAACATATTGATAAAAAAAACCTTGTGAGATGGTAAAGCACAATTTAAGTAACCTTCCAAAAATGCTCATACATTAAATAAAGATATAATATTTTTTAAAAATGAAAAAACACAAATGGTCCCCACGAAGTGCTGATCTGGGAAGTTACGGTGAATAGCGGTCCCGAGTCTTGGGAACTCTTAGGGGCCGATATATGCGGTGTTCATAAAAATTCACCCACAAATATGACGGAAATTTGGTCGAGTTAAAAATGAGGTTCTTAGAAAAAAACCCAGAAAAAATAGCGCTTTGGCTAACCCCAATCAATGAGTGGGCTCACCGTACAATGTTCGTTGAGTCTTCTCACGAGGAGACTAGAGCCAAGCCCTACCGGACTTTGCCGGGTGTAAATTCTCTTCCTGCGAGGGCTGAGACACACACGTACGGTGTTTATTCTCAGATGTAAATTCAGTATTCGAAAGTTCTTTCTCACATGTGGCAGCCCGGAGCTTCACCATGGAACCTCCACTCTCCGCCGTAACTTTTGCCCCTCTACCCTATCCTTGTAGGAAACTTCCCGCCTAATCGCTTTTTCCTCGCGTCTTCTCAGAAAATGCCCCAAAGTGACCCGAAATAGGTGACAAAATTCCCGCAAAAATATTAATTTTCTATTAAGCATTCATTTCTAACAAATACGTACATAGAAAAGGTTCTTAAAATGTACAATAGCAAAATCCTGATTTCATAAAAATCTACAAAACATTTAAAGCCTTACTCCTGCTAGAAAATAATGACTGCCAAAAAAAACTCAATAATAATAATACTCTTTTTCTCCCTCTACCATGTAGTGGCAGAAATGCTCGCCTAGCAACACGCTCGTGTGGCGGGTTCACGAACTATTTAACTAATCAAGATGGATCCAATAAAAGAAATTTATAATTAATGAAAATAAACCGAAAAGGAAATCACGATAGAAAATGACAGCAAAATAAGGTAAGTAAATAAAATAATGCAAATATTATATTTCAGATATGTTGAGTTTATTCCAAAGATGGAAACTACTAGGGAACCACCTTAAATAGTTAATATCCCCGGGTAACAGCAACCAAAACGAACGTGCTGCCAGGGCAGCCATTACTCACACTACACAAAGATAAATATATAGATATAAAAAAAAGAAAAAATATCAGATATAATAATTACTACAATATAAATAAAAATTAGGGCAGGAATAAATAAAAAAATCGGGGATTATTTAAAATTCTCAGTTTATTTTTATTATTATTATTATTATTATTATTATTATTATTTATTTAAATTTATTTATTTATTTAAATAAAGACCAATCAATCTGTTTTTAAAGAATTCAGGGTACTATGCATTTCAGACCATTCTAAATATCAAAATGTAACAAAAACCATTAAAGCCTTTATCACAGAATGTTATTATTTGTTACATAAACATACAACTGAGTTGTATGTAAATGACAAAAATTGGACATTGGGTGCACTGAGGGATTATCTTCGATGAAATACAAGTGTCGTTTGGACTAGGTCGGTCATGGGATGTTTGGATTCGCCGTGGAAAAATGTGTTTATACAAATTTGTGTATTAGTTTATTTCTGACATATCTTATTATAACCAGTATCCGTTCAATCGTCTGTGATGATGGGGAATTGTTTCAAAGGAGACGAGGCCATTTGAGTATTGTTACATACAGCTCGCCCTTATTAGATAACTTTTTTGGGGACCCATCTCCACCACTGAGAGACTTTTATATTACCTTGGCCTACTACCAATTTGGATGATACGTTTATTTACTAATTATACTAATGATTAGGGAGAAGTGTGGTTAAATAAATAAGAAGAGCACCCATATTTCCATGGTGAGAATTAGGAAGATCATCGAAGATATAAAAAGTCTCATTGCACCCGAATAAAATGAAACTTGAAAATTAATTTTATGTTTTTATACAGTGTTATGACATTATTTTGCACATATATAAAAGTTTTTTAAAAAAGAAAAACATAAATTAACAATTTTACAGTGATTATTTAATACTACATAGAAATAAAAAAATAATTTACCTGTTAATTAAGATGGGCTCTCCTGGAGTTCTGTCTAGTGAAGTCATTAGTTATATCATCAAAATTCATCTTTGATATAGTGTTATGTTTTTCTGAGAAGATTCCAAGCGGTGTGAGTCTTTTTTTGTGGCATATTACACCTAGGATAAGTCTTAAGTGTCCAACAAAGCACAAAACACAATGAACAGATAATTCAAGTGTGGCACATATCAGTACGAATTTAAGCTACTTTAAGTAAATTACAATTTATAACGGATAACCACGAACCCATAACTGTATATGACTTTACTCTATGCTCATGCAAATATGCACAGTACACAAAATGAGGTTTAATCCAACACTACTTAATCACTATGTCTCCTATCTGACTTCTAAGTTCTAAATCCTACTAGTTAGAAAATATCAACCGTTTTGGTCCGAGGGTTAGGTGAGTAAAGTCCCTTTACTATTGTCAAGGACAACACTTCCGTATTGCCTATATTATATGTAGTTAAACCTCATCTGTATAGAACAATAAACATATTGTGTGAAGTAAATCAAAATAATGTGAACCTGCCCTTCTGGTGATTATACTAAACAGGGAGACTAAGATTCAATTGCGATTGCAAAAATTTCCTATCCTTAGTTTCTTTCTCCTTGCCTCCTCAGCTAGCACAGGGCCACCTAAATATGGGGGTCTTGTATGGCCACAGCGTTCACAAATTTGTAAAAGTGGCCCTTGTCAAATATAGTTTCAAACTGATTTAATGTAGCAGTACAATTAACGTTAATGTTTATTTCCACTTTACTTACCATAAGTGTTATTTCATTTATCGTGAAACTTCACTATCAAAAGATGTCAACGTTAAGGGTTAGGAGGTAAAATTTGGATTCTTCTTTGTCCAAATTTCCCTTCTACTTCTGCACAAAAGACATCCAGTTTCTCACTAAAACATACCAAAGTCTTTCTATATTGATCCAAATAAAACGCTTTTAAGGAAGGATAGCGCAAAATGACATACAACCAGATTTGGTGAATTAAATTGAATTAAACTATTTTATTTTCAAAAGATTATAAAAATTAATTTTTAAAAAATTTAACAAAACCTCCAAAAAGATCAAGTTGAAAAGATTGATGTCCCTCGCGTACAAAAAAAAAGATATATTATAATGTTTTTATACATTAATTAAAGAATATAATGGAAAATAATATGTGATATGTAAATAATCAAATAAATAAAATTTATTTATTGTAAAAGTGAACCCAAATGATTGTAAAAGTTTTAAATCTCACGAGTGATACTGAACTCACTGTTCAATCATCAAAGTAGACATATAAGACATTTCTAGTCGACTATTATTTTGAGCGGTAAAAAGATAAATGATTCGGTAAAAACTATTAATATTCTCAAGGTTCTTAAGAAATGTTGGTTAAAAATCATAATCTCTTATAATTTTAGAAAAGCTGTAAAAAGGGAAGACTCGTTTGGGTGTCAACAATGATTTAGTGGACTTCTCGGAGAGGTTAATATATGATGTGTTACCAAACGTATTAAGGTCTCGACACAGACTTCATTTCTTTAGGTCCGTAGTCCGTAGTCCATATTTATGGTCTATAAGAAATTATACTCACGATTACCGGGTTAATATCCGTAATCCCGTGAACGTTTCAACCAATGGGATAGTAAGAAACTCCGTTCAATAAAAAAATTTGTGAGAAAATCCGTTATAACAAGGAATGAGCGTCAGCAGTAAGCTGATCATAATATAATAATAATAATTATTATTATTATTAATAATAATATTTTTAGCACCGCGTCTTACAATCCGTTTGGGTTACACGCACATACACTAATGTGTAATAGTAGGGTGATGGTGAGATGAAATGGATGACCTACAGTTTAACATTGAATCCGAACCATGTTGGATGCATGTCATTCTTCAAATCTATAATTTTTGATTTATACACATATTGTCAGAGGTGAAAGAAGTGTTTGGCAATCAGATAAATCTGTACCGGGACCAAGAATTGAGCTCTGGAGCGTCAGCACAGAGGACGGACATCTTACCCCTATACCTCAAGGTCACCCATCATAATATAAGAACTAAAGAAGCCGAAAACCAATTTGTCGAGAAAACTTTCAATATATACAAAGATGTAGGTTAAGTACAATCACAACAAATATATTTATAATACACAATCCATATGAAAACTCAATAGTAATAAACTTCATTCAATAGTAAGCTTCATTATTGTAGTCCTATGTAGACTGCCTTTAATATGAACAATATAAATTAAGAACGATACTTCTCCACAATCACAAAATGTTCATGTGCTTACAGCTTGTATTTCTTCTGGCTAGAACAACCTTCAAGACTCGAGGCCCACCTCGCGTCCTAAGTCAATGTGGAGGTTAAATAACAGCCAGAAAACCGTGCGCAACAGCCGAGATATGAGCGGGCAGGTCAAATCGGAAATGACTGAGACCATCAACTAAATGGAACTATCCTAGTGTCCAGCGTGCAAGACAAATCCAACCAACAACTTATCGCGTTATGTCTGTTCGTCAGCTCCACCAACCGAATGGAGCTCTAACACCTATGCAGCACGTGTTGGAGGCAGCTGGCCAATCCTAGCCTGTTCAAGGATGACGTGATCTTCTGCATGTTTGAAAAATGACCGTTGAAAACCACCGACCAATGTGAACTTACCCCCCTTCCATTCCTAAGCGACTAGAAACACTATTTAAACCTTGCAGCAGTTAATCTCAGACTATTGTATTTCTACACCCTCAAAAGAAGCCATGTCTTAGACTACTATTATTCTACACTTTCAAGATAAGTCATAACTTTGACTTTATTTATTCATCGCCGTCTGGAGAAATCCTGTCCTGGCCTTGGACAATTTACAGGATACTGACGTAAGTTTTTTATCGAAGTTAATTTAATAAAATTGAGTTATGGCCAATTAAATTTTGAGTTAATGTAAATGTAATTTTTTTGGAATAAGCCAGAATAAGCGTAAATTATTTACTATTTATATATATATATTAAACTGTATATAATTATGAGACATAATTCGTTTTGCCGCCACTTGGGCGCTAGTATCACTGAAGTCACAGAGATTACCACATTTATTAACTTGTTTTGTTAAAAGTATTTAATTAATTTTGTCAAAATTTTGATTAACATGCAAATGTAAATTCCTCAATTTTTTATTATGTTTTCATATTTAATTGTTGTTTGAATTAACGTAAAGTTAGCTGATGATTTGAATTAGACTAAATAATTTTCCAAATTATTTAATTGAAATAACTGGTGGCTTATCAAATCATTTTGTATGTCATATTTTTTTTGTTGAAATTTAATAGTCCCGCAGGAGTTTAACTTAATGTCGGAAAGCCAAACCCTCGTGTGTATATTAACATCTGTGCAATGTTAAAAGTAAATATAGCTGCGTCAGAATTCAATGTGATGAAGCAGACAATTTGGAAACCATTTCAAAGCAGCCCATCAGGCTCTCTTTGGTATTTAATTAAATATCAGTCTAGATATTTAATAACATTTGACTTGTGTAATAGTCAAATTGTGTTGTCAATATTCACTGTTGTGAAGCTGACAGTGTAGTTTGGTCAAGTTTTGTCTCTTTAAGACAGACCGATTTGACTTAAATTTACGTTTGATGTAGAAACATTCACATGATGACATTGATATGATTTCAAGCATACTTCCGATGGATTTTTGAATCCATGTAACTTTTTGTTTCTGTTGTTATTATGAATAAACATTCATATTGTATATTTAATTGTTGGTAATGTCTTGCTTTCTTGGTCATTTAACTTACCTTCACCTTCCTTTTAGTCTAGTGAGGCCGTAAATAAGAGGTAGTAAAGATGGTGGTAGCATAACTTTTAAACTTAAAATAAATAATTGTTTGCAATAGCCTGAAATTGAAAAACGTATTACGTGTATTTTGGATGAAAACAAAACAGGCAATTTTAATATTTGTAATAAAAGGGGCGGTGAACTTACAAAAGCAATTCCAATATTTCTGAGAACTTGATATTTCTTAGAAAATATATTCTTAAAGGCAGCTCTTCCTGGTGTATTGGATTATTAAAAATATATTTCTGAAATATCTCCAAGTGTAGCCATATTTTCACTTTATGTTTGTTTATATATCGACGAATCTTCTCATTCCTATTCAATTTTATATCAATGCGCATGCACATATTAACTCAGCTGTGATTGGTATCCCATAGAATGTTCAAATTTGGCAACGTCTACGGAGTAAGAGCCTATGGATAACGATTCTGTGGCCAGAGCAATCTGATATTGTGGCAACGATTACTTATGGACCATGAACTACGGACCACGAACCTACGGATACGGAGTCTGTGTCAGGGCCTTTAGTCGTTTTTTTCAATTTCGGTAGTTAATGTGTTAAAAAAAATCTCATATAGCTAATATTCAAATAATCTAAAATTATAATTAATGTTATTTTCTTTAGATAGAAAAATATTTTTAAATTCTTACAAAATTAATATACAAATTCTTATTAGACTTTACGGATTAGTTTTTTCACAAAATTAAATGAACTAGATGATTTAAATTTTGATAGAACTGTATTAGAATTAATTCCTAAAACACTGGTAATTTGTGTAAGGATACTTTCGAATAAAGTAGAGCTTATCGTATTTGCTCATCAGGAAATTCGGAATCTCTTAATAAGAAAATTTATTAATCTGTTATAAATAATGACAGTAACCACTCAGAAAATTATATAATTGGATTAATTGTTGACTGCGCTAAACTATATTGCATATGCCTTTTAAGAGAGTGAAGGGAACAAACTTTCTCAATTGAAACACTAAAGTGAGTAGTGACAAATTACGTAGTCACTGTACAAACAACTACAATAAATGAAAGGAGAATAATTATTCTAAGATTATATTAAATGTCTACACTCTATATACGCGACCGATCTAGTTCGTGTCTGTGCCACTAAGGTTACGAAAGAGGGTACTGTTGAAAGTAGAATTATGTTTATAAGTAGTCGTATAATAAACTGTCAACCAGAGTTACAAAATTATTTAGGGTATATCT
>CABFWB010010210.1:0-10050 GCA_902151455.1 Timema bartmani | reverse complement strand
CTTGATTGGTAAGGATGAAAACTTCTCTGGTGGAGTTGAAATTCCCTGAATGATTCTCTATTACTCTATGGATGGTAGGTAGTGCTGGTGTAGTTTCTGGGTTGATATTAGCGAATATTAAGTTTGGTTGGTTTTCTAGACTTTGTGATCCATTGATGTGCAAGTTCCCATCTTCTTAACTGAGACATATTACATTGTGTCTTGTGGAATGATTTTAACACCTTGACAGTGTAGCAGTCCTCAAAGTTGAGGTTATGATTGCTGGCGTGTGCTGAAACTGGTTTTTCTGGATTCTTAATTTGGTGTCATGTTGGTGTCCATTCATTCATTATAATACAAATCCATTAATAATTAATAGGACTTAATTGTACAATACTTTTGTAAACTGTACCATTGCGCTATTTGCACGCAGGACCACGTCTGGTGGGCTTTTGACGACTATTATATAACATGTGATTGCATCAATTGGGATTCAAACAAGTCTCATCAAGTCCCTCGTAGTTGGTCCATACTCATTACTGCAGCCCTAATGCTTTAGGTCAAAGCAGGATATTAATCTTAACGCAGTTCGGGGCGGAGACCCTTTTTTGGGAATTACATATTTTATTTTAGTATTAATTTTACATCTTACATGCAGCAAGGTTTACAATTTTGAATCTTGGAAATGTTTATCACTTTGAATATTTTGGGCTAGTGAAGATCGTTTTAAAATGTTACCAGGTTACACTGTTTTACCAACACTTTTAGGATAGTAAAGTGCTTTAAGAGAAAATTAAAATCAATTTAGAATATTCTTCAACTTCATAACACATTTTTAAAGTTCTTACACGTTGTGTTTTAAAGCTTAGCTCAGTTGGTCTATTGATTCCCGGAATCACCAAAAAATTTACCATTGGTTAAATTGAGTCTTCCCTTTTTACATTGATGAATTAACGGCCAGAGGGTTGGGTGTTTTATCTGTTCTTTAATTAAGCTAGATTGTAAGTAATGCCAATGTATAATCAGTCGATTCATAAAATGCACTTTAAATTACCCAAATTAAAATAATATATACGTCTATCTTGCACCTTAAAATATGATATACTGACATCATATCGACCCTTTTAATTCATTTTAATCTTTTTACTTTCTCGAATAAAGAGAAAGTATTGTAATCGCTAGAGTTTTCGACCTTGAGTTTCTGATGAATCTTTACGTTTTATGTGTTCCTGAACTCAAACAAGCTATTTGATACAATAAATCTGTTTGTCTGTCTCTGGGCTTATCAGAAACATTTGATGAATTTGGTTCACACCTAATATTTAAAGATTATATGGTCATACCACGGGATGTTAATTGATTTTTGAGAATTCAAGTTTTTTTTAACGCCTCTAACGATTTTATTTAATATTTATATTTGGAGAGTGTTTAGTTTAGCAAATAAAAGTGTGTACTTGTTTATTGGGGAAAGTTAATTTATCGATAGTTTATAGAAGGATAGGTTTTACATATTTAATATATTTTAAAAATGGCTCCAATGATTTGGTTCAAAATTGGTATCTGGTAGGTTTTTACGATACAAAATTTTTATATATTTGTTTATCTTTAAAAAAATATTATTTAATAATAGTTTATTGATCATTGATTTTTAAAGGATCTGATTTTTTTAATAACTGTAATTTTTTATTGAAATTTGATATCTGGAAACTCTTTTACATGATAAATACTAACAAGCTGTCTCTGCTTTTCTTAAGAGTTCTCAAGAGTAGTTTGCTAAAAACTTATTTTAAAAAAAATCCAAATTATGGTACACTAACTATATGAGAAAGTTTCTACTTTTGTGTCGTAACATTTATTTAAATTAAACATTTGGTCTTATATATAGTATTACTTTATTTGTAAAACCATCCAAACAACGGGTGCATGAATACTTTTTTTTTGTAATCGAATATACAAGAAAGGTTAAGTAGTATAGAGACAGTGTTTATACATTTTTTTAAATGTCTTGATATTTTCATATTTCTTTTCCTAAACTTATTTTATTTGGACATACAAAATGCTGCTTGTGATACAACTCTAATATAATTCTGCCCCCTCTCTCCCATAGTTCTCGACAAACACTGCCGCAATATTTCGTTTGACTTCCCCTCACGCTGCACATATAACTCATGCTAGAACACCCCGAACCACGTATCTACCATTCAACCCTTGTTTCCATCTCTCTGCACCTCTTCATCAACCTCCCATAAACCACCGAAATTTAGTTTATTACCTATTTTATGTAAACTGTAAGATTGGTTGAAATGCAGATTTATTTTTATCACTAAGTGATCAATTAAATTCTGAATACCAAATTAAATGAAAATAAATTTCTCTTTTAATTAATGAATTGGGAACCGATAAATAAGACGTTACAAAATATTTCGCCTCCCAAATTGTTTGGACTAGAAACCGGGAAAGCACTCGTGTGAATGTTAACATGATTCTTATTAATATAACTTTCCATTCATAGAACAATTTGAAAGGAATTACTTAAAGTTCGTAGAGCGCAAAGTTGGATTTTTGTCTGACAGAACTACTAGTATAAAGTAAAGATTGTAGAGAAAGGGCTATTTTAAAGAAAATACAGACTTTTCCCGATTAACTTTGATAATATTTTACTTTATTAATTAGTGCTTTTATTTATTGCCTATTTAGGTCGCTGCATGGTCTAACACGCTAATCTCGCAATAGACTAGACTGCCAATGAAGGGGAGATCGAGGTTCGAATCTCAGTCGGCTGTACTAAGGTTTTTTCCAAAATAGTTTTCCAATCTCTCACTCTATCTCCACGCAAATGTTGGTACAATTTCAATAAATATAACCTTTGTAGTACCCGAAACTATTAGCGTAGTTAGTATATAAGCCTATAACCCGAACGGGTAGTAAGATGCGGTGCTAGAAAAATACTGTTATTTTATGATACAATCCATCAATATTTACAGTTGCAGATCACATGACTTGACGTATGAATACGTGAAAGTTGTTTTAGTAACTTTTGTAGCTGTCAAATAAGTTATTTATTATAGAATAAAGGTTTCTTTTGTAAACAAAAGGAGGGTCAGGTTATAAGCATCAGGAATTCAGTAACATACAAATCTGCATCCAATTGTTAAATGTAGGGTAAAAAACTATAAATAGTTCTTACTGACAATTAGAGAAGGCTTAAAAAAGTGTTTATTTTATATTCATAAACTATTTACTCCCCTATATATTATTTCATTTTAAAACTTAGTTTATAATGTGCCATTATAAAATGCTATACAACTTTATAAAAAATAGTATTTATACTATTTTTATTAGGCTCTAGTTTTCCACTATTAAGTGACTTTAGGGTGTTGTAATTTTATTCGTATGGATTTTTTTCATATTTTCATTCAAATTTAATTACGATTTATTTTAATGAAGATAATTAAATGCACATTTGCCACTACACAATTAAATATATGATTAAATTACTAATTTGATCTAATCTCTTGGACCACACGTCCAGTGTCTTCAACCACACCAAAAATTCCCCAACTTTAACTTTAATATTATTTTAATATTATCCTAACTTTATACAATATTATGTACTTAGCTTTCACTAACGCAAGTCGAGTGGTGTGCTAGATAGTTAACGAGTTAAAACAATGATGAAACATCTGAAATCTAGTTTTTATTATAAACAAGCCGTTTGACCCATTCCACCCGGTTAAGCATCAACACAACTATATCAAATTAAAACGTTCAACTCCCGACTGACAACTCTTTGGTAGTGCCTCATTGTACAACCTAGCTATGGCAATCATAAACCAATCATGGTAATTAGTAAATTAAATATTTGAGACAAGATATTACCTTGTTCACTGGGTGTAATCATAAAATAAGATAAATGAACTAATAGACATTGTTGAAGAAATATTTAGGATTTGAGAGCATCACTTTTCACCAAATAGCATAAATAAATAATATCCTCTGTTACACAAACATAATGAATACCAAGCATCATGGTTTTCCAAAGAGCATCATGGCTCACCGAGCTATGTTGCCAGAATTTGTTTATTTTAATTTTTCTGTTTGGTAGACGCTAATTTATCCTTTGATTTTAACTTTTCTATCTCAATGCTAATGGAATCCCCTTAAGATAAGCTTTAGTTTTTATATCTTTTATTTTGATATTTTACTCGTCTATTTACACAAAATTCAAATTTTCTACCGTATCGAGAAGTTTAGTTTTTTCTATTAGCTACTTTCCATCCCCTAGTTTTAAATTCCAGACCTTCCAGATTTTATTGTTATTTTGTTATTGTGAGGTGGTTCTTTTACAAACTTGGCGAATTTAAAAATTCTTCTTTACCGAAAAGAAGATTTTATAGTAATTTTAGAAAGATTTTAAGCTACGCCTACCCCCTCATTTTTTCAGGCCTCTTTCTAAATAGTAAATATTCAACACTTATTTTGTTGTTTCCTGGAAAATTACAATTTTCTGTCTCACCTAAACATTTTTTTTTCTTTTTACTTAACACTCCCTAAATATCAAATTTTAAGACAAATATGGTTCTGTACTTGGAGTTGTCCTCCTACCTGCCTGCCTGCCAAATTTTAAATTTCTACCACACCTAAAAGTTTTTTTTGTTTACACCCCCAACTACCTCTGTTTTAAAAGTCCCAGTAAAAAATGTAACATTTTTAAGCCTTAATATTACTTGGAGAGGTATTTTTACCTGTCTGCCGAATTTCAGTTTTCTACCACACTGGGAAGTAGTTATTTACTAATAGTTTTTGGAAATTTCAAACCCCCACGCCCCTTTCTCCAAATAACTCTTAAAGATTTATTTGGTTATCTTGAGATTTCTTTCTACCTGTCTGCCAAATTTTAATGTTATACCTTATCTTAAGAGTACATGTGTACACGCGTACACGCGCCAGCGTTGTGGTTAGACAATAATTGTTTCAAAACTAACAATGCAACCATTGTTCATCTTTGAGATATGTTAATTCAACCCGAGCACTGTTTTCCTTCATCCCGATAATGGCCGAACCACATCAACTATAAACCTCACAATGTTCCTCAGAATTATTAATTAAAGCTGCTGGTATATGGTGTGGTTTGGCCACTTTGTGTTCATGTCGGCTCACAGATGAATTATACAAGACTAGTATCGAACCCTGGTTTGCGAGCTCGCCGCTCCCCTGGTTTTCTGCTGTACCGCAAATAGGATCTGTTGATTATCGGTATTGAACTGTGGAATTCCACGGGGACAGTACGAATGTAAAGTTTATTTCAACTGATTGCTGATTCCCCCCCCTCACAGTTCGGGGTATTCTAATTTAATTACTCTAATAGGTTAGAGGAGAGAACGGTAGAATATCGTTGGAGAATACGCGTATTTGTTTGATAAGCCATTTAGGAAACAACCTGACTGCATCCAGCCAGGATTCTAGCCCCGACCTGCCCATCACTGGCAAAACAGACTGGATGAGCTCACATCTATGGATATTACTGATATAAATAAAGTCATTCAATGGATCTACACGACGTGAACTTGTCTTTGTTGAGGAGAACGGGACAATACAATACCTTTGTAGAACTTGGTCAGCTGTACATATTTTATAAATAGAGGCTCTTCTTTTATAGAAACGTAGCTGTTACAATAATATATTTTATTACTGTTCCCCGCATTCCATGTCTTACTACCCTACTGGGTATATATTTACAATATTGTGGTTGAGAGAGAGAGAGAGAGAGAGAGGAAGAAACTGTTTACATTCCGCCGAGACTCGAGCCACGACCCGACTAAACGAGGCTAACTTCACTGTCCAGGTGGCAGGTGGCTTCTGTTCTCCAGCTGTCAGAACTATAACAGTTGCCACCCAACCCTTGTTACCCGCTATAGAAGCGTGTTCCAATAGTGACGTCATCCGGGCTCTATAAGGCGCTCTAATAATAGAGACTCCCTCTCGGGGTGGTTGAGGGTGCGAGGGAAGGGGGGGGATTCAAGTGGGCCAAGTTGCGGCGGTAAAAGGTCAACCTCAACCCTCGTCACTCGTCCTTCAGCAACCGAAGAAAAGAGACGAGGAGCTAGGAATTGGAACAAAGTGAGGAAGCGTGTTTTTCACCTTCCTCCTCGTCTCCCCTTTCAGCCGTGGGTTTCCCGTTAAGAATGTGACTTCCTTCCTTTTCATTGGTCCTGCTTGAACTTGCTACCACTTACCTGGGATATAAACCTTTACTTTCAACCAAGGAAGAACCTAGTCTAGAACTTATCATTTACTAACAATGGCCGATGAAACTGAGAATATACTCGACTGAATAAACTTTAAATACGACATGCCAACCTTTGTTTACCCCTGCAGTCTCACTATCCTTTAGGCTTGTATGAAAATATTTACTTATATACTGAAACTAATATACATATATATAGATATAACTTGTACTTTCTGGACGCACTTATTATTAACTAACTTAAATCTAGTACAGACACAACACACAACCCCTAACCTTTGATTTATCACCGTGAAAGGGGGAAACCCACATTTCACAAACGGTAAATATTTTAGCCAGGCCGTGAATTGAACCCTGACCCCTTCTCTCAGTAGGCAGATACGCTACCGACTGAACTAAGGTGTCGGGACCATAACTAAGACAGTAGTGTAGGGATGAGGAAGGTAGGGCTAAGAGGAAATGTACATACATTTGCGTGGAAGGAGAGTGGAAATAATTAACCGGTGAAAACAATTAGTTATACTAGACCGGGATTCAAACCCGAGCTTCTCTTCATTACTCTAATGCGAGAGTGTAACCAGCTATACAGGCCACATTTTTATCACGTGCTTTAATGGAGGGTAGTGGTATAAATTAATAGCTCGCACTGGTGGTCACGCAGTAAAAGAAGTCATTCTCGTCTTGTTCTATTTGCCTGATGGATAGGTCACTGTAGAGACCCGATTGAGTGTATTTAGGTGTTTTTTCCCCTAATTATAACGACCCTCCTTCCACGTAAACATGCGCTATATTCCTGTAAACTTCCTTCTGCAACCTCTTTCCTTTAGTGTGTGTTGATAGCCCAGATTGTTAGTAAGACGCGATGCACGTACAAAAGTACTAACATATGGGAATGATCTACTGTTTATTTGAAACCCAGCTCAGGTTGACGGATTTTTCTTGATCGATAAAAATTCGTACACAACTTCTTTCAGAGGGGGAGTAAAGCCATCTATCACATGTCTATCGTAGCATGTAAACGAACACTTGGCATGTAAAAGAACCCTGTAAGGTATGTGAAAATACCTTTCCCGGCAAAATTGGTGAGGCCTTTAGCACTCACTCGTAGAAGTTCTCGTGTGCTGATCAGTCGGTTCATAAAGTGCACGTTAAATACCTCCAATAAATACCATCTGTTTCAATGTTTAGGGCCTGAAGGTTATAACTATTCTACTCAAACAACGATTTAACTTAACATTAATTTTAAACTAAATCAACTTAAAACCATAAAACTTCACACATCATATCTGTCCTTGTCCTTGGTTCGGATTGTGACCCTGGTATCACGTGCGCTAGTTTATATCTCAGTGCTAGATCTAGTTAATAGATGGTGTTCAGGTGACAGGTAGCTTCACGTTCCCTACCAACGATTATAATGGTTTTTGATTGAAAGGAAGGCTCAAAAATTAATAATTATGGTTAATATATTCAACACATTGATTCTGATTAACATTTAAAGAATGAATATTAATAATGAAAGTTAAGTGACTTGTTCATCTCCACACTCCGTGACTGCCTGAAAGCACCAATCAGTTAGATCGCGATCATAAGGGCTTCTTGCCACCCTCGCCGCAGTCCAAACAAGGATCAACTCTCCTGGGGCGAAATCCCTTTTTAGGATTAAATCGGCCAAGGCCTCTTTCACTTCCTTAAAAAACTGTCCTCTTCGCAACTGCTAGTTTCTTATGATAGGATAGTGAATACTAACAAACCATAATGAGTTTTGTACCCTGGCTTGAGAAAGTGAGAAAAAGAAGTTACGCTCAGTTTGTTCTTCGCTGTGACTCATATTCAGAAAAAGTTAATATTAAATATATTATGTTATGCTTCAACTACACATGCAGAATACAATATTAACAATTATTTGGTCTCTGCTTGAAGTAAATATTATAATTTACTCTTTCACTTTGCATAAAGTCTAACATTATTTCTTAAATAGTTTCTACTTACTATTTCTATAAGTTAAGTTAAATGTACACTAATATGAGCCACTGTAAAATATCTTCGAGAATTTGACTAACAACACCACTGGGGTAAACTGTCTGAAATTC
The DNA here is from genome assembly GCA_902151455.1 of Timema bartmani. NCBI lineage: Eukaryota > Metazoa > Arthropoda > Insecta > Phasmatodea > Timematidae > Timema > Timema bartmani. The sequence goes on along the minus strand of CABFWB010010210.1, from coordinate 1,734 downwards.
TAATAACCACGTTAGTGAAACCATGGTTAGATATTTTCAACGCGAGTCTGAGTGTGGTTTTTTATATAATTTATTCATTCATAAGAAATTTCACTTTTAACGCTAGTTAATTTCAGCTATTAGTGTATAAGAGTAGTTCTATATTGTGGAAGCCTATGCCAATAAATATCCTTTTACGGGAGATTAAATTTTTCGTTTTTCTGGGGTTCTGTTGGAAATTGACAAGTTTTATTTAGATATCTCGATTTTCGGGAGAGTGGCATCCATTTGGGTTAGGTGTTGTCAAGGTGATAAACAAACTATTTTTACTTTATCGCTATCTTACAAGTAGAGAATGTATTGTGATCGTAAAAAAATCGAACTCGAGATTTTGATGAACCCCCCTCTCCCCCCACGAATCTGAAAATTGTTTTTGAATTACCGTCTGTCTGTCTGTCTGTCTGTCTGTACCTCCAACTAGAGCCTAAACTGTTTCAACAATCGGGATAAAGCTTGGTATCTAGGGTTTTTATAGGGTTGCCCAGAGGGGTTTTCGGAATTGGATATCTAACCCTAAATTTAAGGGTAGTTTACTGAAGGGCAAAAAGAGAAAAAGTCGATTTTTTCAAAATCGGCTCTAACGATTTTGATTAAAATTAATTTATAACCATTTATAAATACTCTAAGCAAAAGGGCTACCCTCAATCATTTGGCAAAATGATTTTAAGGTCTCTGGTCTGATGAGTAGATTATCATTTTTTTTATCATATTTCCGAAACTATTTGAGATATGAAATTAATTATTGCTACAAATATGTATATCTATTTATAATACAAATATTTTATTCGAAGCACATTTTTATAAAACATATAACTTTCAAGCTATGTGCAAATATTAATATTTTTTAACTTTTCGAACACGAAAGGTAAAGTATTGTGACCGTAAAAAAATCTAACCTGAAATGTCGATGGATGTCGATGTATCATGACCCCCCAACCCTAAAAAGTGGTCTTTGCAATGTCGTCTCTCTGTATGTCTGTTTAAACTTAAAATTATGAGTAGTTTAATAAAGGGCGAAAAGAGAAAAAATCTATTTTCTCAAAATCAGCTCTAATTATTTTGATTAAAATTCGTATCTAGGCGTTGATTAAGATTATAAATAAACTGGCTATTTGCATTTTCCCATGTAAATGACTTTAGGGTACTTTACAGTAGCTGAAATTCCCGTATCTCCGCAACTATTTGAGATACTAAATAACTTATCATTGCAAAATTGTAGTACTATTAAAATAAAAAGCTTTTATATGAAATATATTTTTATAAAAGCAACAGTTTCTGAGATATTGGCAAATATATTAATACAATTTTTTGAGCTTTATTTGTACATTGCCATGGAGTAATTAAATCTAGCCTAAGTAAGTCAAAAAGTTTATGTTATTTTTCATTAAACCTCTTAGGAGAAATGTTTGTACAACAAAGATCTATCTCCATTTTAGACTCAATAGTCAATATTTACATTTATTATTTTTTATTAGTCAAAATTTATAAATGAGGAATTTAATAGAAATGCGATGACCTGAAGATGTGCAAAACCTAATAAAATGCCGAAAATTTTAACCGAAGGTCAAAATTTTAATACGAAGTGTTGACCCTTGTAGACCCAATATTTATATTTTTATTGGTCCAAACATACAAATGAGGACATTAATTCTTTAAAAATAAAATCATAAGATTTAAAACCGGGACTAAAATAAT
>CABFWB010010209.1:0-10052 GCA_902151455.1 Timema bartmani | reverse complement strand
GTGGAAAAACCACCCAAAAAAACTTGACTGAATATTTTAACCTTTGATGTCCTCTCTATAGTATACATTTCTCTATGGTAAAAGGTATTTTAAAGGTCGGGTTCAGTCTCTCGCTCAACTTGCATTGAGAATGGCTTTTCAAAGTAGATAAATATCGGTGACGTTCCTATGCTTGTTCGCATGTTCTCCAAGGATGTAACAAGTAACTCTGTATTTAGTAGATAGTAATAATAATTTCCTTTATTATAGTACTGGACAACAGTCGTAAGACTGTTATAAACTGTTATTAACAGGCCAGCACTGAAAAGTACACAAGTAATTACACGAGAAAATAAGAAAAACATTAATAGCTAAATAATTATATATAGTGATGAATAATTACGAAAAAAATAGTAATAAATAATGATAAAAATAAAAATAGCAATAATAACAAATAGCTAGATAGTAGTTAAAAGCAGTAACAATATGCAAAAAATAAATCAAAATATAGTAAATTTAAATATTATAGTTTGAACCTCTACATGATAAATTATTGATATGGGAGTTCCTTAAATAACATTCTGAGTTTAGATTTTCTTTTATGATGGAAGTCGAATTCGACAAATCTAGAATTGGCGCTATAGGGCTCACCTTATAAGAACTATTGAGAAAAAATAATTATGGATTACGAGAAGCCCGAAAAGGGATATGATCAAGGGCAAATTTGCAAGAAATGTTGCTATTGAAAATATTAAAACCAAAAAGGGCATCACAATAAAGTCCAAGCGAGGAGAGTTTGGAGCCCTAAGCGGTTTCGAATTCTGTCATAATCATAATAAATCCGGTTAGTAAAGAATTATCATAGCACGCAGCGACAAATTTTCTTTGAACGTTTTCCAACCTTAGCGAGTCAGTTAAGGTAATGGAATTCCAAGCAACAGTAGCATATTCTAACTTAGATCTAACCAGGGCTTAGTACAGACATAAGAAACAGTCAACTTTCTTAAACGATGAGGTAATAAATTTAACAAGTCCAAGTAATTTCAATGATTGGGAAATTACATGGTCAACATGATAGTGGAAATAAAGTTTGTTATCAAGGAGAACACCAAGATCATTAACATAAAGGGTGCGAACTATGTTTTCATTGCCCAATTTATAAGTAAAAAAGAAAGGATTAGTTTTCCTAGTAAAATATATAGATTTGATCTTAGATTTATTAATAGACATTCCATTTTCAAAAGACCATTGCAGAATACCATTTAAATCATTTTGTAAATCTATACAATCTGCAATTGAGTTGATAATTTTAAATAATTTTACATCATCAGCAAAGAGTAAATAACTAGATGAGTTCAAATATTTACCAATTTGATTAATAAATACATTAAAGAGAAGAGGACCTAAATTATAACTCTGTGGTATGCCACAGGGGGCTAAAAATGTGTTTGAGGTGTGTGAATAAATTTTAATCGTGAATGATATTTCATGAAAATAACTGCTGAACCAATTTACATGTGAGTGAGAAAGGCAAAAATTACCAAGTTTAGAGAGACTAATACTATGCTGACATAAGTCAAATGCTTTACTTTGGTCAAAACAAATCTCATCAACCTGACCCTGGGCAGAGACTTGAGGGGCAACATGCCCAAGAAATTCAACCAAATTAGTGACATTGGATTTTTTTTTTATAAAGCCGTGTTGATTATCTGAAAGTTTATTTTTATGGTGGTGGAAAGTATGCTCATGTATGATTTTCTCGAATACTTGAGAGAAAATGTTTAAGAGAGAAATCGGTCTATAATTACAAACATTTGTTTTTGCCCCTTTTTTATATATAGGTATGACAACAAAAACATTGGTAGGCTCTATCAGTGTTTGCCCAGATTCGAACAGAGGTTGGTTTGAATATAACACTATGCCCAACATTGGTTTGGCGATAAATACATCAGTATAACCGACATTGGTTTGGAGATAAATATACTCCTAGGCCAGGTACTGGTATGGAGATAAATATATCACTATAACCGACATCGATTAGGAGATAAATATACTCCTAGGCTAGACACTGGTTTGGAGATAAATATATCACTATAACCGACATTGGTTTGGAGATAAATATACTCCTACGCCAGACAATGGTTTGAAGATACATGGCAACAGACCAGATACTGGTTGATAAACCTATCGCTTTACTGGACGATGGTTTTATGATAAAGCTGTAACTATGCTAAACAATGACTCGAGGATACAGATATTATTAATTATTATAAAAGAACCGGGTGCAGGTGAAAAGGGTATAAAATAGTTAAACAGGGTGCTGAGAGTGATTTCGAAGGAAAACAAGGTACCGTAAAACTAGAAAAATGGAGTTATGATACTTATTTTCAAGAAAGGAGAGCGGAAGAGGTGTAAAAATTATAGGGGGATAAGCTGATGTGCCACAGTATGAAAATTAGAAGATATTGGAAAAGAGAATAAGAAATAAAATGAATGGAATATGGAGAGAGAAAGAGCACGGATTTAGGGAACAAAGGTCTACAATAGAGTTGATCAATGACAAACGACAGCTGATGGAAAGAAGGTATGGATTTGGGAAAGACTTGGTAGTGGTAGGGCCTATTTATGGATGTGGAGAAGACATATGATAACGTGGCTAGAAATAAAGTTTGTAAAGTGATGGAGGAGGCTAAAGTGGAAAGAGTAGTAGTAACGAGAGTGAAAATAATGTATGAGGGTAACAGGAATTGTGTTAAGACGGAGAGAGGGAGGACGGAGTGGTTCCAAATAAAAAATGGAGCGAATCAGGGCAGTGCCCTTTCACCATTACTATTTGTAATAGAAATGTTCATGAAAAGTAGCAGGAAAACCCGGGGAGGAAAGAATAAAAGCCATGTTGTGTGATGGTGACTTGATGTTATGGGGGGAGAAGGAATAGGAGGTAGAGGAATAACTACAATAATGGAATGAGGAAGTGAAAGAGTGTGAAATGAAATTTAGTAAGGCAAAGTGAGGAGTGATGGTAGTGACAAGGAAGCCAATAAGGCGTGGTAAAGCTATAAGATTGGATGGAATACTGCTGAGAAAAGTGCAGAAAGTAAAATACCTTGGAAGCGTGATTGAAGAGAAAGGTGGAAGTCGAGAGGATGTAATGAGGATATGGCAGCAGGGGGAGTTGTTCTATAGATGCTTAAGTGACCTGCTATGGAGAAGAGAAGTGCCCTTGAAGTGTAAGGAAGTGTTGTACAGGGTGTACTGTATACCCATTGTCACATATTCAGCACAAACATGGACATTGAATACAAGAGAGACTAGGAAAGTGGAGGCCATGGGAATGAAGTTTGTGAGGAGAATGTTAGCTGTCACGAAGAGAAACATAGGAATGAAGTTATCCGGGGAAGAGTTGGAGTACAGGGAGTACATGAGATAGTAGAGGAATCAAGACTGAGATGGTATGGACATTTAGTGAGGATGGAAAAAGAGAGGACTCCGAAGAAAATGTTGGAATTGAAGTGTGTGGGGAAAAGACCGCAGGGGAGGCCAAGAAATAGATGGCAGGAGCAGATAACAGAATGTTCAAGTTAGAGGAGAATAATGGAAGCAATTAATTATATATATAAAAATTGCACAACAAAGAGCATAATTTTTGCTCCATTTTGGAGCGATAATATTTGATTCATTTTGGAGAGACATTAGTTAAGTCTAAATTATTTACTTGATAGAGAGCCTAAATCAATGTTATGATCACAGTGATCGCATTTGGGAACTAGCATCTTACATATAAAATTGATGCGCGAACAAAATAGTTAACGCTCACTATTATACTATAACCTATGAATCGTTTTAAAACTATAATCTATGATAGACTATAGTTGATTTTGATCATTCCACAAGAGATAATTACAACCTTCATAATGAGGCGGACCAGAGTAGAGTGTCGTAATATCAATTTGCCCATCACTTCTCTTCCTCCGAGTCCAAATCGACGAAGTGACGCGTCAGAAATCCAAACGCTGCCCTTTGGGATTAATGAGACGGGAGCAATTAACGCGCAAAGGAAGGACGGTGCAGATAATCCTGTTAAGTGAAGTGATTACGCAAGTGCTCCAAAACGATAGGGGATGTCGGGTGCAAATATCTGGAAATGGTACAAGAACTTTCACAGTGCTGCCCAAAACTCACTGGAACACGCACGTCAACTTCCTCTTGCATTTTGATGACGCCGTAGAATCACGATGTGGACTTGTATCACCTCGCATTTGAACTGGTGCACACTAAAAGTCAAATGTTCTCATTTAAGGTAAGCGTCCACTATCCCGCATCGCACAAGTCGAATTCATTTAGAGTACTGCGTTCACTGCATAGGGAGCATTCGGATTTCCGAAGGAGGCGGTTCCTAACATCTCAGTGGCACGAGTGATCTTTAGGATAGACTAATAGTGGGAAATACTCTCGCTGCACTCCATTCATTACTCTAACAGCTGGTGATGTTATACATTTTGACAAAAATAACTAGTTCTAGATTTAATTCGTGATCACACTTAAATTAACTTTTAAAAAACGTGTAGGTCAGTCGCAAACGACTGAACTACAGGCTGTATTTCTATCGGTCGCGAACGATGAATTTTGCGAATGACTGAACTAAGTATAAGAGGTAATTCGCGAACTATTCAACTAGAAAATGAACTGCTCATTTCAGTGAACTAAATCACTTTGAACTTTTCCCAAAAGTGAACTGTTCTATCCATCTTTAACCTAAATACAGTATTATATTGATAACTGACTGAGCTAAGTTAGGTCCTGTCTAACTTTCGTAAACGTCCGTTTCGCGATTACTTCCAAACGTGTGGACCAATTTCAATGAAATTTGTCAGGAACATTCTGTGAATATAGGCCAAACTACATATGTATACAGTTTTTTTTACAACAATGGTGATACTGACGTCTTAAACCACGCGAGCAACAGTTATTTATATGAATATAACGTAAGTCTACTATTGAATATAATATTAATTTGTTTTCTGTCTAACTTGATCATCAAGGGAAAATTATGCGAGATATTTCAATTTGAAATCCAAGACTAGTGACAATAAAAACATGAGATCATTCTTAACATGATAAACTCAGCATTTTTTGAATGGAGAGAACAAGGTCTACTGTTCATAAAACTACTAGTTCAATATTTTCAAATATATTTAAACCTATCGTATTTTATTTGAATAGTTCATAAATATTACAATATAATTATCTAACAAAAATATCCCCTGGCTCAAGCTAACCCTCGCCATGAGTACTAATATGTGACATTACTCCATGGGTCAAGCTAACCTGACCTACATTACTCTTATCTATCAACCATTCCGCCCTTGCCTCTATACATTGTGTGTTAGGGTGTAATTTGCTCCACGGATCTTTTTTTTTGCGTTGATTTTTTTAATGGAATTTAGTCATTACTTTTTTTGGCAGTAATATTATCTCGGATAAGTTGCCATCCATGCAAGTCCTTAAAAAAAACTATTATATGTTAAAGCATCAATAACTCATAGCTGTATAATGTAGCCAGTTCATCGTTTTAATGTGTTTCTTGGTTTAAATAAAATTATATTTTTTTGATGTTCATATTTATGTAGCTTTTGAACTAATATGCAAATTTCAAAAGTATACCACCTGTGTAGTTATTTATTGTTTGTGCGATTCTACAATACGACTTTTACAACGTGACTTATCTTCGATGGGGAAAAATTAAATACATTCGTTGTGTCAAATTGAAGGAAAATTCTTTAAATAAGTAACAATGTTTTCTTTCCACTTTTATGTTCATATACATATGAAGAAACCATTAATACTAGCTTTAAATCACATACTAACACATTATCGATCGTTCTCGGTTCCTAGAGTAAGTAAACAACGAACTACACCCACATTTTCTAAAATTGTTTTTAATTCAGTGACAACGAGATCAATTTCGAAATAATATGTGTGTCCGTGTCAAGATAAGTTCAAGTGTAATTATTTGCATGTGTCAAGATTGTTTTAACACGTGGGAACACGTACAAACGCGTCACACTCGTCTTCTGAGTTTTGCAGTTAACATTGAGGTTGGGGTTCGATTCCCGCCCACGCTTAGTGTTTTATAAAGTTGTTTTCCACTCTCCATGCATGTAAGTGCGATTTTGTTTCCTATACATTTTACCCTTCTCCTCCCTACTCATCCAGAATAAGTTCAGACGGTGTGTGTTGTTGTGCATATCTACAGCCCAAGAATTTCATATTAGAAAGCTCAAATTGTTTTAACACACTTAAGTGCTATAAAATACTGCACATATTTAATGCACGAATGAAAAGAATCAATCTCTCGTGAATAAAGAGTAATAATTGGGCATACCAACCTAGCTTGCTGGGTTTTACCAAATTGTGGCCAATTTCCAAATTCTATAATCCTAATTGGTGTAACTCTACAACGTTTATAAAAATATAAATCGGGCCGCAAGTTTAACATGCCTGGATTAGTGTTTTAATATCTCCAACACTGTAAGTGCATGTGTTAAAGAGGCAAGTGTCTTACTACCTGCCAAGCAAGCCTCTAAAATAATGGTCATATGGGACAGACGTCTAAGCCCACCAGTTGCTCAAATCTGGCCGAATTTCAAAACTACGAGACTCAATCAGTGCGCATGCGCCTACAAAGCGAGATACTAGCAGACAGTTGCATCAACTGTTTGTTGGAATTATATGAAGTAAGCCGTTAAATGAAAAACGCATGAATTGTTCTTTTTTTATATTAATTCAAGAGGCGGTAAAATAATTTGAAAACATCCGTCTTTATATTAATCCTAAATATCTGTTTATCCCGTAAAACATAAAATATGTCGGTAATCAGATGTTTATAGCTTGTGTTGCAAATCATGGGCCTAAATAGTAAATACATTTCCGCTAGCGTGAGAATTTCTGCGAGCCTCAAGCAGATTCTGCTTTCAATTTTCGGCGAACGTGTAAATCAAACTTTAATATGGATATACATTTTATTTTATTTACAATTTTTTTTAAACTTGTGAGCTTGAGCCTGAGGCCCGGTACCATGCTACCCACGGGCCTCTTTTATTTTATTTACAATTTTTTTTAAACTTGTGAGCTTGAGCCTGAGGCCCGGTACTATGCTACCCACGGGCCTCACCCCCTAACTTGTCTCATTTTCCCAACTTTTTTTGGGGGGGAGGGGAGGGGCAAAAAAGCAACCATCTTAAAGTTCTTTTTAGCACCACGTCTAATACCCGTTCGTGTTATACGCTATTTACTAACTACACTTATGTATTTCTGATACATTTTCCGGATTTTCAGATAGTTAAAATCTCTGCGGAAGTGGATGTATTCGTAAATACTTTAGCTATAATATCAAAGTGAATTTTAAACTTAGAATATTTAGATTGCATTTTTTCCATTTAAATAGGTGTGAAATTTTCCATTTTTGTTATTTAAATTTGAAAAATTTACCATCTCACATAGGCCTATCTACTTACGGGTCTTTTCTATTTCCAGCCTTATCGTGACGTAGTGTGTGGCCTAGGCCTCTGTTTTAAAGCCAGCTCACCAGGGATATAAAGTGCGGGGTGTGGTATTTTATACTATAAAGCCGCATAGCTGACTGACTCACTCACTGACATTAATGTTTAGCCACTTCCAGATGAGCTAAAAATTTGAAATTTGGCAAACTTATAGCTTCCTGTAACCGCGGGTAACATTCCAAAAAGTTAAAATTTTTAATTTTTAACCCCCGAAAAAAATCAAAATGGCGGCGCAACTTTAAAGTCGGTGCGGACCTTTCTTTGGAGGTCTCTTGTGGCTAAACGGTAAAACCCATCCAAAAACGGATTGTATCAGTAACTACGGATTTGGCGAGATCCACAAGTTTGGTCCTATTACATTTTGTTGTATCTCCATCGGTTATACCTTAGACAGATTTTAGGTAAATTCTGCACATTTTACACACATTTTTAAATTTTCTAACACACTTATGGGACAGCTATAATCATAAAATTTGGCAGGCATATTGGCACATCCAATTGCCATAAGCGTGCCAAATTTGATGATTCTAGCTGCCCTATAAGTAGGGGGAAACTAAAATAATGTGTGAAAAATACAATACAATTTAAGTTGTTACGCTCAAAACAACGCTGGAATTACATTAGTTTACATCCACTTGCAAAGAAAGGTCACTGGGGGTTTGGGGGCGGAGCTCCCAAAGAGCAAAGCGAGTTACCATTCTATAACTGCAGTTAGGCAGTTCTGTGTATGTTGGAAACATTGATTTCTGTTTCCTCCACCGAGAGAGAGAAAGAGAGAGGGGGAGGAAAACCCTGACCCTCTACGCCTCTCCACACTACAATCTATCAGGCGTAAGAGTGGTGGTACAGCTTGCAAAAGTTACCAGATATACTCTCACGTAGACCTATTCATTCGCTAAACCATAGGATCTATAAGGCCAATTGTTGAGCTGCTGTTACTTATGGCAGTCAAAACTTTAACAAAAAAAAAAAAAAAAAGTTTTTAATAAATATTTTCTTGTAAGCGTTTTTATACGATTGAAACACGAACTTAAGAACATAACTGTTTGGATGTTTCTTTATTGTGCAAGAGAAGTCTGTGATTCACTTATAAATACTTTAGGCAAACGAGAGCTTTTAAAAGCCTGTCATATATATACAAGGATGGTGAACTGGACGAAATGAGGGCAGTTGATGACGTCACACAAACCGTGTTAGGTTGTGTTCATGCGCAAGTGTTTAAAAAATAAAAACATTTTAAAACTAATATTCTGTATAGCCCTTTATCAAAGTTATAAAAATCATTTATTTATTTTATAATATATGGTGGCCAGTTATAAGAAGATAAAATTGTGAGTATAGTATTTTTTAAATTTGATATATTCACGCACTATAATCTCCCTTGTTGCCACAGCCATGAAACTAAACACTTTTATGTTTTCTTTCAATAGTTAAGTAAAGTCCAGTTATACAGTAATCAATAGGGAATTATTATTATAATAAGCGTTTATTAACCCTTTTGATTGATACTAAACTCCATGGCATCAGCCCGGGCTATACCAACCGAGCAGCCACCGTCTGTTGGCGATGATAGTGCCAACATTTGCGGATATAGTGTCATGTGGCACGAACCCTTCGGCCGTTAATCTAATTTTTATTGACCGGAGCCACTACTTTATTCAAGTAGCTCCTCTTATTGTGTCCTCACGAGGCTGAGTTGACCCCGTTCCTGACCCACTGTTTCACAGAAAAATCTGAAAGTGCCGGGGATCGAGCCCAGAAACTCCGAACCTATAGCAAGGAGGTTTGACCAGTAGACCATAAAGGAGGTATTTGATTATGCTAGATAGACTGAAGTGTATACTGGTAACAGGATACTGATGGTGCAGTATTGCTTGGCGCTAAGGTGTCGGTAAGAGAGTACTTATGAACCAGCATGTGATTCAGAAGAGAGATAGGGGTCAATGGTTTGTATTCATTTCTTACAATTTAGTGACATAGCTGGAGATGTGAGTTGGAAAATGTTCCCTTAATTTTTTTCCTGAATTTCCGTTTTGGAAAAATAATTTTCAGTTTCTTTATACCGAGGGAGAAAAAAAGGATATTTAAATGGAACGAATGCTATATAGATAGCCAAAGTGTTTTAAGTTTACACTTCAGTTTCATTTCTCCTAAGGACGTTAACCCAGAAACATGAAATGGATTACATTAAAGCAATAACGGTGATTTCAGTTCTCTTCGCACACTCACGTTATTGACTACAGCGCTTGGTGTTTGAAAGTGTCACTAACGCTGAGTTGCCTGTAGACGGGAGCAATTCTACTCCGGCGCAAGTCTAGAAATGGCGCAACTTTGCACCCAATATACGCCCAAAGATGCACCTTATTATTTGCTACATTTCCGTATTCACTAAACAAGGCGCAAACTGGTGGCAAGATTATAGTGACGTCACCATAAACGTCATCAATTTCGCTCTTTTTGACCAATCCTTGTGAAGAATTTACTTTCAAAGTCAAGGCTACTTTATTTTAA